>BQKN01064978.1:620553-744290 GCA_022839385.1 Asparagus kiusianus | reverse complement strand
ATATATATATATATATATATGTGTGTGTGTGTGTGTGTGTGTGTGTGTGTGTGTGTGTGTGTGTGTGTGTGTGTGTGTGTGTTTTGGTTTTTGGTTTTTAAGTTTAAATATGAAACAAATACATATTTATATATATACATGTTTGTTTTCATATGATTAAGTTGTTTTGCTTTAGTTATGTAGATATAAAACAAATATATATTCATATACGCATTTACTAGTTTCATATTCTATTGTATTTGGAAAAATATTAAGTTATTGGTTTATGGGACAATCATTATATACATATTTTATTAAGTCTATAAAATTATTTTACAAAGTTTTAAAACTTGGTTTATGTCAAAACATCAAATTTCATGCCTATCAACTTTTCATGTTTTGGATATTTTTGCAAAATAATGAGTTTTCATAAATGTAAAATGCAATTCGAAAAATTCTTTTTGTAACATGTTTATAATCATTTTTCAAAGTTTTATAATTTTTAGAATTTATTTGCTATTTTTAAAAGTACTTTAAAAATTAGATTTACTATTTTAATCAGGCTGATAACATGTTATCAGTTGACTGATAGAGTTTATTAGTCGTCTGATGAACTCGCCTGGAATTACAAAAGTTTCTATTTTTGTGACTGATAAGCTATTAGTCGACTACGAGGTTATCAGTCGACTGATGAAATCATCAGTCGACCGATGAGGTGTTGGGCTGACTCTAACGGTCAGCTCATTAGTCGACTGATGAACATTATCAATCAACTGATGGCCCAACAGTTAGTTTTTCTAGCTTTTGTTTTTTGTCTTTTTGCTAGGTTTTCTTAGTTTTTTCTTGGCTTTGGGGTTTCCTATATATACCCTTCATACCTCAGACCTAAAATAAATAAGAGAAAAGTTTTAAAGGATTTTCTAAGTTTGTTTAAGGGGTTTTAAGTTTGTTTAAGAGTTTGTTTGTGAAGAAATTTTCACAAGAGCTTAAGGAGATCATAATTTGGTGTTTGAGTATTCAACTCATCTCTCTCTCTCTCTTGTCATCATAGAGAAGTTTTCCTAAACTTATTCTAGCTATTTATTGTTTTGATTATAATTTCCATAAGCTAGATTTACTTTGAGTTTAGTTTGTTTTGATTACACTCATTGTTCACACACAACATATTGAGCTTATAGTTTTTCATACATAGTATAATTTGGGGTTGTGGGTTTGTAATATTAAGTTGAGCTTAATTGAGTTCTCACCTTGTTTAGAGAACAATCATTTATTATTGAGCGTTAATTTGTGAGTTACATTTTATAATACACTTGTACACCAAGAGGAGTGTATGGTGAGAGACGGAGTCCTCCCAAGAGGAGTGGGGTCGGTGGTAAAGCATAGAGGTAGGTCATAATTCCGAGCACTTGAGAGAGACACGTGAGAGACCAACACTTGAGGTAGGATTTGTGTAGTTACATTGTGAGTGTTTGTCAACATTGATCGGTGAGCGTTAAAAGTCGATATTGTGTGGTGTAAACGTTTTCGGGTAAGCATTAAAAACCCGGTTGTGATAGTGGATTTCTTCCCATGAGTGAGGTACGGAGACGTAGGAAGGAAGGCCTGAACTCCATGATCATTTGCTTGTGTTTGTATTGTTTTATTTGCCCACTATCTTGTTTGTTGTGTTTATATTTATATTGCCCCTGTTTAGTTTCATATCCTTGCTTATATCTTATTGAATATCATTCTTGCTAGGATATAATGTTAATAAGTTTTAATTGGCATTAAATCAGATTAGATTAGCATAAATCATATTCACCCCCTTCTAGGGTGCTTTCAAAGTCACCTCTGCACTTATGAATTATTAGCTTTGGAAGAAGGTTAATGAGACTTCAATTGAGCCAATAGCGGGGGTATAGATCGCAAGAGCAAAGAGTCCAAATCGAGGTAGGAGGTCATAGTCTAGATGGGAATGTAGGTGTAAAATTTGATTTCCTAAAACAGGGATCTCGTTTGTATTGATAAGAATAACTTATTACAAACTAACGAATCAAGATTACAACAGAAACGGAGAGAATTCCCTCCTTATTTAACGTGGGGTCTTTGGTAGCGATAAGACACCTCCCTCGGTTCTCGCACCAAGTTTGCTTCCCTTGGACGATCCAATCGAAGTTGCAAGCGAGCCTTAGTATGCGGTACAAGTTCATATTGATCGAGTTAGAGTTTTCGAGTTTGATGGCGATCGAGGCCGAAGGCTGGAAGGAGATGCTACAGTGCAAGAGTAATGCAAAGAGCAGGTCGTCGACTCACTTGAGAGTTGAGAGCCGATGGACCAGCTAACTGACTGAGTCAATCAATTAACTACTACCTCTTTCCCATAGTTAAGAGAAGCTCTTAAATAGAGGAGAGACGGCATGGTCACTCCCTTGAATCATGAGATATGACCATGTCCTGTTAAGAGATGCTATGCCTCTCACTTGTACTATGAACGGCCACTTGATGGGCTTTGAGCACTGTACTCCTCCCCTCACATTACAAGAAATGGGAAGGCCCATCCCTATAGGCGACAGCAGAGCCGTCAGGTACTCTGGCGAGTTTGGCGAGTTTGTTGATCGCTTGGCTGATTGTCTGGACATACAGGCGAGCTCAGTACTCGAACTAACTTGACTCGTGCAGGCGGGTTAAGCGTGCTGGCGAACACCACCACTGAGTAATGTGGGAAACTACTTGATGGGAGTGGAGTACTGTACTCCTCCCTTACGTCGTGGGAAATGGGAAGGCCCATCCCTGTACGTGACAGTACAGTCACCGGGTACTCAGGAAAGTTTGGGTGAGTTTTGTTAATCGCCTGACCATGCGGGAGGGCTTAACTCTTGAGTAGACTTGACTCATATAGGAGAATCAAGTATGCATGGGAGTTTCTGACCGCCTGGTAGATTGCCTGGAAGTGCAGGTGAGTTTAGCGATTGCGTGGTCTTAACTCGTGCTGGCGAGTCAAGCACACGGGCGAGGTTCTTTCGTGCTGGTGAACTCAACTCTTGAGTGGACTTGACTCGTGCAGGCGAGTCAAGAATGTAGGTGGAATTCAGGCCCATCTGTGGTTAAGGTAATTTTTGTAGCCTACAAGACCCTCTTTAAAGTTTCCAGACCTAAACCAAATTACGCATGGTCTGGAATACTTTGAATAAAGAGGCTCTCTGTTCATTAGTGGATACGTGCACCTTAGCTTAGTTAGTTTGCTTTGGGCCATCCTAAGTGACAGGTGAGTTGGACCAACAGGCGAACTCAAGATTAGGCAAGTTTATGAAACAGGCAAACTCAGGCCTAGGCGGGTTTACACCACAGGCGAGATCTGTAGCTGTGGAGGGCGAACCACGTGCTCGCGGGTGAAGCCTTGTGCCTGCCAGCTAGGGTAGCGTGGGTGCATCACGTCATATTAAATGCGATTTGACAAGGCAGCATCGTTTTCACGCACCTTGTCCGGTAGCGAATCGTGGCCATCGATTTCAAAAGCTGTTCTTTGAATTCAACCGTTGGATCAGCTAGGAACCGCCTCCCGATTTGGGCTTTGGCTCTGATCCACCCGTTTCGTACTCTGTTTCGACGGTTCGTCTGTAACCGCCAAACTCAAATTGTTGAAAGCGATCTGAACCGTCGATCTTGATCGTGGCAACGCCTCCTAACCGTAAGCGTTTCACCTTTAAATAGACTTTGTCTCCTTCCTTAGGGGACTACCATGCTTAGGAATTTCTGCTCGCTCAAATCTTCTAGAGAGAAAGAACTCAACTTTCATCTTCGACTCTCTAACATGGTGCTGAAGACCAAGAGATGTGTTTCGAAGGGAAATGGTCTAGCCCATTCTTCTGGTGGCGTCGTTACCGGCATGGCTACTAGAGCATCCGGAATGTAGTTGGGTAAGTCCAGTGGGTTGTCTAATGACCCCGCATTGATGAACAAGGTGGAGCTAAGAAAATGAACACTGTCTGCTCGTCTCCTTCAGCGGATTTTGCCCTTTTTGGCAATTTTCTCCGATTTAGGAGAATCTGGCCCTTTTTTTGGCGGATTCAGCCTTAGTTAGGTGAATTCAGCTTTTGTCAGGCAAATTCAGCCTTTATCATACGAATTCGTCCTTTGTTAGGCAAATTCAGCCTTCATTAGGCAGGTTCATCCTTTGTCAGGTGAACCCAACACTTGCCAGGCGAGGTTAGCTTTGCCTGGTGAGGTTCACCTATAGAAGATTGCCTGTCTAGAGGACTTAGAAAATTCTGACTCAAAATGCGAATTTTGTTCTAACTCTTTGGCTTTGTCTCGCAGCCATGTTTTCTGATGAGGCCCTTCCGAAAGGCGTCGCTATTGGTCTTGCTGGTGGCACGGGCTATACGGTACCTCCCCGATTTTTGCTTCTCGATCCAGTGCTAGAGTTTGCTGCTGATAAGCCTGATGAATTGGTAAGAGAGTGTCCAACGAGTATCACCTGACGTTGCGCAAGTTGATCACCGATGCAGCATTGACGGACGTGACTAGGGCAGAGCTGAAAAAGCCCCAGTTCTTATTTAGTGACGCCATAACTGACCCTTTGGCTTTATTGCTTGGGGAGAGCAGATGGATCCGAGTAGTGGATGGAGTCCACTACTATCTTCCTAGCATGCCGAGAGGATTCTCAATCGTTGAGTTGCGCTCACTTTCGGTTCTAAGAATAATGAACTGGGATCTGACCCCGACTCAAGATGAGGTGACTTGCGGGATCTTCACGGGTTCCATAGCTGGATACGGGGTCGACAGTTCTTGCAAGTGCATGACCGCTCTGCGTCCTGGTCTACTGCATAACGAATTGCCTGTGGGGGAGAAGACTATAGTGGCGGAGACCTTCTGTCATCGTTTCTTCCGGGCGGGGGGCAATTTCCCCTGAAAGACTTTAAGGCTCTAGGGTGGATTCACTCTGCCCCTGGTAGTAACACTTAGTGGTCTAAGATCACCGAGTACATTTAGGCGGAGAACTCCGACCTAGCAGGTTCAGAGCTGTATGTGGCTATTAGGGCCACTTAACATGGTCTAAAGATCAATGCTTCCCAGTTCCACAGCATCCTAGAACTATACTATTCCCAATGGAGAGCTTGGCATAACTCTCGATGAGATGTACGACATGTCGGGGTTGCTGTTAGGAGGATTCCCCTATGAGGAGTACGTACTAGGTTAGGAGGAGATCGACTACCTTTCGGCCCAGTTCCCTCAGGTGGTAGAGACCCTATGAGAGCTGCTTGGCCACTACCACATATGCCTAAACACCCTAGGGGCAGTTGATCATAAAAGCAAGAAGAAGAGGGTTCTGGGGATCAGCCATAGGAATTAGTCTAATTACCTGTTCTCGGAAAACAACGTCAATGGGAGGCCTACCATGCCGCTAGGCGAGGGTGACCAGGCCGAAGTGGAGAGGATGATGACCGAAGGAGGGGCCACCGAAACCCTTGAGTATGATGAGGGTGGGTTTAAAGTGGGGACGACCTTAGAATCGTTCCATCATCAGGTCCGGTCCCTTATATCAGCAAAGACTCTACTCGCGGGGTACCTCATATTATGCCTGAAGAGGTGCGTGGTCCCCACCCATTCTTTCGAGGCGTCCCGGTGGAGGTTGTCTTCCCCGTAGTATGTTTGGCCTACGGGAGGCCATATGCGTTGGTGTCGGCGATAGTGGCATGCATCCAGAGGGGGCTCTGCACGTTAACGGCCCAATTTTGTCGGGTGTCGTATGTTGATGAGGGGGGCGGCAAAGTCGCCAAGACCCCTAACCCTAGAGTCGGGCTGCCGTGCACCTATTTGATGGCATGATTCGTCTACCACTAGGAGTGTTTGATGAGCACCCCAGCGGCTCTCTAGGAGAAAAGGTTCGTCTTGTTCGTCCAACGTCTCGAAAAAATGCTCTTGGAAGTTTAAGGACATTCCCGATATGAGGAAGATGCTATCCCATTTTGGTTATTATAATTTTCACTGATTCTTTCCTTATTTCACTGGCGGAGGATATAGCTAGGCCCTTCAGGATACGTCGACATCGGACCAAAACACCATCCTCTCTTACGGTGTCTTCCGATGGCTGGTTAATATCCGATCGTGGTATCATGTCCTACGAATAGGCCCCACATGTTATCTGGAACCGTATATTCCCTGCAGGTTTGCCCGTTAATTCGGGGATGACCAGTTGTATGTAGGGAATATTAACCCTCATTTACATTATGAAGGAGGGTTGGTGGATGGTGCATTGGGGGTGGTTGTGGACCTATGCCAGCTGCACCAACGCACACTTCGAACTGCTCGTTAGGGATAACGACCTTCACCATACACTTATCTATTACCGGTGGTACCGGAGCACCAGTGCGAATCCTGAGGGCTTTCAGTTCCAGAATTCTTGCTTGGTGGAGCATGGATGCCACTCGAGGGTAGTTCCCCATCCATCGAGGCGGAGAGGTTGTCAGACTATTAGGGAGTGGTTTGAAGATGTCTCTGCCGAAGACACCAAAGACCTTTATGTAGCTTTAGGTGAATTCAGGGCATCTGAGGCTTATGCCCCGCCTCCTTTCACTCAGTTGGAACCCTCCGGTGAGCAAAGGGTGTTTGATGAGATGGCCTGGGTAGGGACGCACCTAGAGCAGGTTCGACGAGCTATAGCTGGGCGCATGAGGATGCCCGCTTTTGCTCCTGGATGTTTGCTTCCTTCAATCTGTCACAGTTAGTTTAGGATATTTCCCATGTTTTACCGTAATTTACTGATGTTTGTTATGGTTTCATCCAAAACATGTTGCTCTAAATTCAGCTTGGAATGACTTTTTTATGCTTTTGGTTAATCCTTGTTTTGTTGGTGTAGCCCTTCTTTATTTTCTGTGTTGATCTGCGATTAGGATTCTTAGAAAAACCCTCAGTAGTCAACTAGTTAGGTGTCGCCTTTTCCGACCATTGTTTGAGTCGGGCTAGCCATACTGTTTCCCTATGTATGGTGAGTTATTGAGGTGTTTCTCTTAGGCTTCACGCTAAGATTTCTCCTCCACCCTTGGTTGTTCGAAGCGTAAGGTTGGGTTAAATCCGACCGTCGAGTCGCCGTAAAGCTGGGCGATTTAGTCCAAAATGACCGATCACCTAAGCAGGTGGTCGGGATGGGGTCTGAGTCACGACTCATCCCTTGGTAGGTCACCGTTCAAGGATTGATAGGACACATCACTTGCAGGCCACTATCAATGACAACATCACTCGGGGGAATGACGACGTGGAGATAATCAAATCATTCAGGGACGTAGGAATGTGACGATTGATTGTTATAGGAGCCATCGCATGGTGGGCTTCTAACCATTGATTGTTCTAAGAGAATATTAGAATATTTAGAATAGGTCGGGTTGATCAGGGATGTATGAGTGTGATGACCGACTGGAGTAGCAACCCGTCGCATGGTAGTTTACTACTTGGGCAATGTCATTCGTGGGAATGACGGGGCCGGCTATTAGAGGTGATCATTAACATGATAGAACCTTGTTGCGATCAGAGTAATTATGAGGACCTATCATCCTACAGGAGAGGATTGATAAGTTGATATCATTAGAGGTAATGGTTAACATGACGGGATTATATGTTGCGATTTGAGTAACTCTGTGGGCTTACCATTCTATTGGAGAGGATTGGTAAGTTAATTTTGTCAGAGATAATGGTTAACATGACAGTGAGAGTTTGTCCCATCGTCCTATTAGAGATGATCGATGGGGAAAATTTGGATGAAACTACTAGAGGTGAGTAGTTAACTTGACAGTTTTAAGAGATCCATCGTCCAGTTGAATGAGACTAATGGAGAAATGACTATTAGATGTGGAAATTAACTTTATAGTTAGCTTTAGTCCTAACTGTAGGAAGGTTTGACCGAGTGGGGGTTTGGGTTATCCCTAAGAATACTATATGTAGTATCTATTAGGAGTTTCCCGTAAGAAGCAGCTCATACTCGTGTATATGTCAGAGAATATGAGGTAGGAACAGTTTAGTCTCATGTACCAGTTAGAAGATAAATGTGCAGTTTAGACTCGTGTACCAGTAGGAGTTTGTAGGAGGACTAATGGTAGTACTTCTTTAGGAACTTGTTGTTGATAGGCATCATGATCTTATTGCCATTTGGTTTGATGAGGCAATAATCTCTATTCGAGTAAACTATTTCTATCACGAGTGACTCTTCCCATTTGGGTTGGAACTTGCCCTTCTTCTTAGAGTTGAGAATCATCAGTCATTGGATAGCGGGGACCAACTCTCCTTCCTTGAAGGATTGGTGCTTGACTTTCTTGTTGAAAGACTTGGCTATTCGGGCTTGGTAGAACTCAATGTGCTGCTGAACTTCAAGTCATTTCTCATCTAGCGCTTCGAGTTCTGCGAGACACCGTTGATGCCTATCCTCAGTCGTCATTCCCATTGTGAGGGTGACACAAAGGGATGGGATCTTCCCCTCTAGAGGCAGCACGGCTTCACAGTCATATACCAATGAGTAAGGCGTAGTTCCGGTCGACGTACAGACCATCATACGATACGCCCATAAGCTCTCACCAAGTTTCTCGTTCCAATCACGCTTGCTATTGGATGTAAGCTTAGTTATGATCTTAACGATCATTTTGTTGAAGGCCTCGGCTAAACCGTTTGCAGAGGAGTTATAAGCCGTAGAGGAAAGGTTCTATATCCTGAACTTGTCATAGAACTAAGTAAATGCATGACTGACAAATTGCGTGCCACTGTCATGAATGAAACGTCTGGGAATGTTGTATCGGTATATGATGTGATGTTTGATGAATCTGATCACATCATTGGTCTTACTTCTCTTAAGGGAATGACTTCGGACCATTTGGAGAAATAGTCGGTGTTCGTAAGGATGAAGCGATGACCTCTTGCTGATGGCGGAGATATCAGCCCAATATCCATCCCCCTTACTTTGAATGGCCATGAAGTCACTATCGGATGTAGGTCTTCGGGTGGTCGGTGCATATAATTTCTATGGATTTAGCACGCGTGGCAGAATTTGGCATAAGCGACTGCATCGCTGACCATCTTGAGCCAATAGTTGCCTATTCTTCACAGGCGATTCCAGAGTTTAGGTCCGGGTTAGTGGGTCCCACAAGTGCCTCATGGGCTTCGTGTAGAGCTTCTTGTGCTTTTGTTTTTTAAAGACACTGAAGTAGCATACCATCATACGACCTACGATACAATGCCTTTATGGTTGAGTCATAGTAGAACCTTGCCGCACGCCGGCGGACTGACTCCTATTCCTTAGTGTCTTTGGGCAGTATACCATATAAAACATAGTCGATAATTGGGAGATGCTAATCCTTCGAGACAAGTTGATCCAAAACCTGGTGAGTAGTGTTTACTTTTGGAACATCTTCTAATCAAAATAGTTGTCAGCTCGCGATAGTGACACATTGAGTTGTCCCTAGTGGCTGGGCCAGGTTAGTTTCTAAAGACTCCAGGGCGTCTGCGTACGTATTCTTAGAACAAAGCACATGCTCAATGCGAAAGCTTTCGAATGATTTAGATAGTTTGATAGCTGCTTGGTGAAGCAGGATCAAATCGTCATTTCTAATCTCATATTCCCCCGTCATCTGTCTGACAATGAGCTGAGAGTCACCATAAGCCTCGAGATGCTATCTCTAATTCTTTAGCTAAATTGAGTCCAATGAGTAGTGCATTATACTCAGCCACGTTATTGGTACATGGCTCCGTTAAAGAAAATGCCCAAGGTAACACATGGTTGTGTGGGGATATCAAGGCCACCCCCACTCTTGCAACGATAGACTCGCTCGTGTCGACATGAGATGCGCAATCAAAGAACAACTGCCAAACCTCTACGGGGGTGGTTGTGTTGACTTTAGGGGCCTCATCCAGTAAGTCTTCGAATAAGTCCATTTTTATCCCTAGCGGATGGCTGGCCATGAGATTACAGATGGCTTGTCCTTTGATTAACTTCTACAGCATGAAGTGGATGTCGTATTAGGACAACAGGAGCACCCATCTGGCCAGGCACCAATTTAAGGCCCCAGGTTGTGTCATGAAGACTCGTATGGGGTTCATCCAAGAAATGACATGGATGGTTTGGCTAACAAGGTAGTATCACATCTTTTGGATGGTGATCACCAGGGCTAGGTATTCTTTTTCAACCATAGGGTACCGCCACTCAGTTCCCTACAGAGTTCTACTCAGGTAATAGATACATTGCTCATGGCCGACATCATCATTTTGCACTAGGAGAGCGCTAAGAGAGTACTCCATGACTTGTATATCGATGAGGAACTTCTTCCTAAAGACCGGAGCCGCCAAAATAGGTGGGTTCAAGAGATGAGCTTTGATTTCTTTGAACGCTCATTAACAGGGCTCGTCCCATACAAAGGAGACGCCTTTCTTCATTACCTTGGAGAAGGGTTGGCACTTACTCGAAAGATTTGAGATGAACCTTCGGATATAAGCCAATCATCCTTGGAGTCCTCTCAGTTCCTTGAGGTTTTGGGGAGGCTGAAGCTCCTGGATGGCTCGTACTTTATCGGGGTCGACACGAATTCCCTTTGTCATGACGACGAATCCGAGGAATTTACCGCTAGACATTCCTAAGAATGATTTCATAGGATTCATCTTTAGTTGATGAGATCGCATGAGTTTGAATATCATTCTCAGGTCCTAGAGGTGGTCATCTTTGCCACGACTCATTATGACCAAATCATCCATGTAGCACTCGACTGTCTTCCGCAGATGATCCTAGAAAATCATGCTTATGGCGTGTTGATAGGTCGCACCGACGTTTTTGAGTCTGAAAGGAATAACTGTATAACATTATGCCCCCATCAGAGTTCTGAATGAGGTGTGTTTCTCGTCATCAGGGTGCATTTTGATTTGATTTACCCTGAGAATCCATCCATAAAGGACATTCTTTCAAACCTACATGTGTTATCAATAAGGACGTCCATGATGGGTAGAGGGAACTCATCTTCCGGACAGGCGGCATTGAGGTCTCTGAAGTCGATGCAGATGCAAATCTTACCGTTCTTCTTTAGAACTAGAACAATGTTGGTTACCCAGTCAGGGTGTTGTTCCTCTCTGATGAAGCCGGATTCAACCGGCTTCTTTACTTCGGTTTCGATTGCTTCTATGATTTGTGGGTGAAACCGTCTCTGCTGCTATTTGACGGGTTTGGCATCCATGTTGATATTGAGACGATGCATGGCGATCTGAGGATCAAGGCCAGGCATGTCCTCATAATTCCATGCGAAGACATCAATATATTCCCGTATGAGGGCTATGAGGTCTTCTTTTTTCTGAGGAGGTAAGCTATCGCTGATAAATATGGGCTTAGGGTTGGTCTCGTCACCTATGTTTACCTGGAGGAATTCATCCTCAGTGGGTGGTTCGTCCTGTTCGAAGTGACTGTTCCATTGGGCATTGACGTAGCGGTCCCATGCTTCATCATAAAGTGGGACCTGTTCATTTTGTGCTATTTCAGCGGGATCAGTCGTAGTCATGTTGACTGTGAGATCTTCAAACAAGTCTCCCATAATGACGTCTGAGTCCCATGCTGATGACATTGATGATTGATCATCCGAACGGGCATCATCGGAGTCCTCGCCGAAGTTGCAGCACAACTCTGATGAGGAGGAAGTGTAGCCAAAGCCCCTTCGAGTCTTGCTGAAGTAGTTGAGGGCCTTCTTTTAGGCACATAGGCAGATCAAATGACCGTCTTCCATCCTTTGCCGTAGTTCAGGCCTTCTTGATGAGTGAAGTCATAGCCCATGTCCCTCATCATGCGCTTCGCTATTTGACTGTATTACAAAAACGGAGGCGTAGGTTCCTCTTCTTCAGATTTGTCTCACAACATGCATAAGGGGTGATTGATTCTTCCAAAGATAATATCCTTCTAATAATTATCCTAGGCAGGCACGACGAACACAACCTTCAAGGACTTGATCGTTTGTCCTTTTATAACATACGATGAGCACAAAGACAAGTGTAAGGAAGAGTCATTGTTCAACCCCAAAATTGAATCAACGGGCCTATCACCATCAGATTTCAGACAAGATGATAAGTAAGCAAAGTCGAACTTCTTACTCAGGATAATCCCGTCCGCCTAATCAGCATCGGTTACATCATGGTTTTCATAGCCGATTAAAATTGATTTGAAATCGTTCAGGACAAGGTCGTCGCCGTATTCAAGTTTGCTATCCGCTTCATTACCACTTCTGGATTCTTCAGTTGGTGGCGGGTCACCCGAATCGAGGTCCTGGTAGAGAAGGGAATCTGTGAAGTAATTCTCAACTCCCTTGAAGGGTTGTTTGTTGGCAACCTCCTTTTTCACTCGGTCGTAGTCGTTTACATACTTTAGGCATTGATGTAACATGGATGGAACTATGCGGTTGTTGTGGATCCATGGCCGTCCCAAAAGCATGTTATAGGAAGGATCCATGTCGATGACGTAGCATGTTACCTCCATTTTTATGTTCCCCAATTAGCACTTAAGGCCAATCTTGCCAAACAGTCGGGTCCCATTGGAAGAGCCGATATACCCCGTGAAATACAAGGGTCGGTTGTGAGATGTGCTCTTGATCAGCATGTCGGTGAAAGTGATTCGAGGGACCTACCGTTCGGTGGCTTGATCACATTATAGACACTTCCTTCTCGCGTCTTCCTCCTTCGTGGGTGAGAAGTGCATGGTGAAAGCTTCTGAGTCAGCTAGCACCTCTTGTAGAGCTTCCCAGGTAGGTCTGGACAACCGCGTTAGTTCATACATGGTAATTCTAGCTGGGATGTTCTTCATTTGTGTGAGCACGTTGAATCGAAAGGGTTGACTACTCGAGCTTGCCCCTTCGGTGATACGAGTCGCTGTGCGAGCACCATTTGGTCGCGGAATTACCAAAATGTAGGTTGAGAAGAAGACAACTAAAACACAAGAACTTCCGTATGGCGAAGGAAAATACCTTCTCTAGATTATGAAGAATCAATTATTACAAGTCTCTCCCTCATAATTTCACTAGAATCGATAACAACCTCTCAATCCTCTCTAAACCCTAATATAATGATTAGAATCTCTCTTAATTACCTCTCTGATCTAAGATCTCTAAGATCATCACAATCTAAACCCTAATCCTTTTGATTAGGATCTCACTTAGACCTAAAACCCTTTAGATCTAAATCTTGGCCTCTCACCTCTTTTCTCCTCTGTTTAGAACCCTAAACAGTCTCTATTTATAGGGTTTACAACGTGGTGGCAATCTGGTAAATAACCTGACCAAACCCAAACAGGAAAACACGTAAACAGAATCCTTAACAAATTTGGAAAACTCCGATGAGTCGACTCATAAACAGTTATGAGTCGACTCATGACCTCATATGAGTCAACTCATAACCTCATATGAGTCTACTCATAACTGATGAGTTGATTGATCAGAGCTGAATTGCTAACAAGGCTTGATTTTATGAATCGACTCATGACAGGCATGAGTCGACTCAACCTGATGAGTCGACTCATGTTCACGTATGAGTCGACTCATGAGCTAAAAACTGGATTCTTCGAATCTACTTCTCGCTTCACGCTCTATCCTATGCTCCGTTGTGTCACTTCACACCACTATTCTCAAGATATCATGAGAATCACCTATCCTCAAGCTCCCATGAGGATCGTTTTTCCGAAGAGAAGATACACCCGTATCATGGGTCCCCCTTTAGAAACTTAAAGTTTCATTCAAGTTAGAACTTCAGCTGAGGAAACTCTCGAGCCCCTCCATATTTGTTGACTTCAGTCATCTTCTTCTTCCTTAATCTCTGAACTCCTTCCAAGGAAAAGGATCTCGCTTAGCTTCTTGTATTATGATCGAGTCAGGACCATACACAGGATGCTCCTTCACAGGATCTGATTGCTCTGATACTAACTTGATACGAGTCGCCGTGCGAGCAACCTTTGGTCGCGGAATTACCAAAAGGTGGGTTGAGAAGAAGACAACTAAAACATAAGAACAATTTCGTATGGCGAAGAAAAATACCTTCTCTAGATTATGAAGAATCAATTATTACAAATCTCTCCCTCACAATGTCACTAGAATTGAGAACAACCTCTCAATCCTCTCTAAACCCTAATACAATGATTAGAATCTCTCTTAATTACCTCTCTGATCTAAGATCTCTAAGATCATCACAATCTAAACCCTAATCATTTTTATTAGGATCTCACTTAGACCTAAAACCCTTTAGATCTACATCTAAACCTCTCACCTCTTTTCTCCTCTGTTTAGAACCCTAAATAGTCCCTATTTATAAAGATTTACAACGTAGTGGAAATCTGGTAAATAACCAGAGCAAACCCAAACAGGAAAACACGTAAACATAATCCTTAACGAATCTGGAAAAGTCCGATGAGTCGACTCATGAACAGTTATGAGTCGACTCATGACCTCATATGAGTCGACTCATAACTGATGAGTCGACTCATAACTGATGAGTTGACTGGTCACAGCCGAATTGCTAACAGGGCTTGATTTCGTAAGTCGACTCATGACAGGCATGAGTCGACTCAACCTGATGAGTCGACTCATGTTCATGTATGAGTCAACTCACGAGCTGAAAACTGGATTCTTTGAATCTGCTACTCGCTTCATGCTCCATCCTGTGCTCCGCCGTATCGCTTCACACCACTATTCTCAAGATATCATGAGAATCACCTATCCTCAAGCTCCCATGAGGATCGTTTTTTCCGAAGAGAAGATACAGCCATATCATCCGGGATTTGGATGGGCTATTTCATGTGGCCACATGGAGGGTCCTACAGGATCCTCTGCCCTTGAAGGGTAGTTCTTGGCGAACTCCTTGCTCGTTCTAGTAGCCAGCACGGTAGCCTCTTCGTTAGAGTCAGTAAAGGCGGTTATCCCTACTTTGTCTCTATCTGGGATAGTTGAGATGTCATTGCAGGGTTTTCCTGTGGTCTTTCTTGAAGGCTTTGAAGTTCATTGATCATCACTGAGCAGGCCCGGGTGGACCAACATTACTTGCCCGGATGGAATGATCTACGATACTAGGCCTTTCTCTCGCAGATTGTGAGGATCAGCATTAGTGATCTTTAGTATCACCTTGGGGATAGGAACCACCCCCGCTGGCGCATGAACTTCTGGGAGGTTTGTCCCGAAGCTCAAGGTGATCATATTTGTAATCACCTTCTTTTGCACCTTCTCCTTTTTTAGGACCCGACATCGTAAAGGGCCTAAAGTTTATCCTTGAGGATGTAGCACTTGGAGGTATGATGGCCAAGGAAACTGTGGTACGCACAGTAACCTGGGTCATCAGTCTTGTTTGCTTTCTCAGTCTTAGTAGCCTCTGGCAGCTTGATTCTATTGCTCTTGAGAAGAGTGTCGAATGTAGCTACCACCTGGTCTTCTCTGAAGTCATATTGCCTCGGAGGGCGCTGTTCAAACAGCCTAGGTTTTGGCCTTTGGGCTGGTTTGGGTGCCGGAGCGGAATCAACAGCCATGATCTCCTTTCCTCTTGACCGAGGAGGATTCCTAGGCGTGTTTGTTTCCGCAGCTCCCTTTTTAGGGTAAGGCTCTTCAGCTTCCAGCCTTTTGATCATATTCTTAACCTACTCGCCTTGGCGAACAAGTTCTTTTCAGGTTCAGGTTTCTACTACGCTAACCTTGGACATAATGTGGATTGAAAGATTATTGTAGCACATCTCGATCAGTGTGGCCTCGGAGACTTGGTCTCGGCAATGACCTAACTGATTCCTAAACCTCTTTACGAAATTGTTGACCGATTCCACCTTCTTTTGCTTTTCAGCAAGGAGGGTGGCCATCGACACTTATGTGTCATCATCAAAGAAGCGGGCTAGGAAGAGTCTTTCTGCATCGGCCCACGATGTGATCAAACCAGGTTCCAACTTACGGAACCATTCAAAATCTACCCCTTTGAGGGTACTGATGAACAGCTGAGTGAGGATAGCATCGTTTCCCATTAGGAATCTAGTTTGAGACATGAAGTAGTAGATGTGCTGTGAGGGGGAGCCCTTGCCATTAAACTTTACCAATCTGATAGGCTTAAACTTTGATGGGTAAGGTACTTTATCCCACTCGATGGGGTATGGTCTGACCACCCCCAACTTGTTCATGTTTTATTAGAGATTTAAGGCATTGAGTTAGCTTTGGAACTCATCGAGCCTCTTGTCTTGAGTGGTACACCTTGTGCACGATGTTCCTGCTGACAACTTGGAAGAATGATCCGAATGTGGATCAATGTTATCTTCTTGTTCAGTCATCTGATTAGGAGTAGGCTCCCATTCTCTGTGTCTCGTCGGCTTTCGCGGAGTGTGCGTGGCTCTTTTCTTCTTTTTCTTCTTTCTCAGAAGCTACTCCAACATTTCTTTTATAGACTTGATGGCGGCCTAGTGTTCTTCAAACTTCATAGTGATCGCTTGATCGTCCATAGCCTCAGCCATGTCTACCCTTGCTTGTTCATCTTGAATCGAGTTTGAGGTTTGGGATGTAGCTGTTGCTGAGCAAGCCTCAACTTTGCCGCCAGAAGGAGATGCTAGAAGCACATAATCGAGCGGGATGACCGCCCTGATACGAGTATGGGTGCATAAGAATATGCACTCGCATTCACGCTGGATGAGCTGGTGATTAGGCCCCAGGAAAGAGTCTGAATCTGGGGAATTGGAAAGTACAGCTGTACCCTTCCTCATCATATTGATCGTGGCAGATGAGAGCTCTAGATTATCGACAGTGCACTTCCTTTTGTGGGTATGCCTTCGACGAGAAGATCTTCATTTGGGAGGCTATTAAGAAAGCCTTTTGAACACCGAAGGTCTCGCTGTTCCCACACACCGGCAGTCAGTAAGTACTACTTGGATGAGCCTCTCGCAGTGGCACCGAGGGTTCACCTCATGGATAGTACGCTTACGAGTTAGATGATCCCGGAGATCTTCCGCAGGTCGCTGGTGGCGACCCCCGGAGTCAGAGGGGACATGCATGTGATCGTGTGAGGGAGGTTGGAATGAATTCTTCTGAGTGCTCTAGAAAAAATGGCTAAGTGTCGAATCCAGGCGAGCTCACCTTGACAGGCGGGTTATCGCGTTCAGGCGAGCTCTCGTCTGTTGGTGAACTTCCATCGTTTGTTCATATAGGTGGGTTTGGGAGGTCTCGCCTGCTATCTTGCTATTGTTGTTAAGGCTCGTTCGCCTGTGAAGTTTGTCCATCCAATGTACCCAACAGGGTTCACCTATCTTTACTGGCTCGCCTGCTCGGGCAGACTCGCCTGATTCGGGCATCTTACTTGAATCAGGGATATGACCTGAGAAATGAAGTCGTGGGCTCGCCCGATCTAGTTGGTTTGCCTGGGTGACCAGGCTCGCCAGAGGTATCGAGTCCACCTAAACGAGAAAAGTTACGATTAAGGCAAGGTATGCCTGAACGCGAGGGTTCGCCTGATTTGGTGGACTCATCAGCATGGAGAGGGTGGCCTTTCCGCTTGGCATCCTTCAGGCTTGAGTAATAATTCAGGCCGTCATAGGAGGTGAAGGCTTGGGCCTCTTGCCGAGCGAGGGCCTATCGTCGCCGCTGGTAGGCTCTCCTAGAGAGAGGAGCGTCTGTGTGGACTGCGACGACATGGTCCATGCCAAGGTGGACAACTATCTCCTCTCGAACAGGGGTCTTCAAGGGTCGTTTAGCGACCCATGTAGTAGTCTTTTGCCATGTACTCTTAACCTTGGTTGATTTAGGTGAGATAGGACCCCCTGCCATAACTCAAATAGAGTCCTCAGGCGTGGAGGCCTCTGCCACTTGGAGTCGGGCTATACGCACAACTCTATGGTGTTTGTGGGATGCATTGCCATTAGAGGAGGAGGAAGACACGTACTCTTCATACTTATCTTGGTCAAACTCGATTACGAGGGACTCCATGATTGTACCGACAGCAACCTCGTCGAACTGTGCTACCGCTATTTTAGTTGAAGAAACTTTTACTCCCACTGTGGTCGCCATCTTCTGTAGGTATAAAATTTGATTTCCTAAAACAAGGATCTCATTTGTATTGATAAGAATAGCTTATTATAAACTAACGAATCAAGATTACAACATAAGTGGAGAGAATGCCCTTCTTGTTTAACGTGTGGTCTTTGGTAGTGATAGGACGCCTCCCTCGGTTCTCACACCGAGTTTGCTTCCCTTGGATGATCCAATCAAAGTTGCAGGCGAGCTTCAGTATGTGGTAGAAGTTCACATTGATCAAGTTCGAGTTTCCGAGTTTGATAGCAATCAAGGCCGAAGGCTGGAAGGAGATGCTACAATGCAAGAGCAATGCAAAGAGCAGGTCATCGACTCGCTTGAGAGTTGAGAGCCGATGGATCAGCTAACTGACTGAGTCAATCAATTAACTGTCACCTCTTTCCCATAGCCAGGAGAGGCTCTTAAATAGAGGAGAGACGACATGGTCACTCCCTTGAATCATAGGATGTGACCATGTCCTATTGAGAGATGCCATGCCTCTCACTTATATTGTGAGTAGCCACTTGATGGGCTCAGAGCACTGTACTCCTCCCATCATGTCACGGGAAATGGGAAGGCCTATCCCTATACGCGACAGCGCAGGCGCCAGGTACTTTGGTGAGTTTATTGATCGCCTGGTTGATTGTCTGGACATACAGGCGACCTCAACACTCGAACCGACTTGACTCGTGCAGGCGGGTCAAGCATGCAGGCGAACACTGCCGTTGAGTAATGCAGGCAACTACTTGATGGGAGTGGAGTACTGTACTCCTCCCTCACGTCGTGGGAAATGGGAAGGCCCATCCCTATATGTGACAGTGCAGCCGCCAGATACTCAGGCGAGTTTAGGTGAGTTTTGTTGATCGCCTGACCATGCAGGCGGGCTCAACTCTTGAGTAGACTTGACTCGTGCAGGCGAATCAAGTATGCATGCGACTTTCTGATCGCCTAGCGGATTGCTTGTACGTGCAGGTGAGTTTAGCGATAGCGTAGTCTTGATTCGTGCTAGTGAGTCAAGCACGCGAGCGAGCTTCTTTCGTGCTGGCGAACTCAACTCTTGAGTGGACTTGACTCATGCAGGTGAGTCAAGCATATAGGCACAATTCAGTTCCATCTATGGTTAAGGCACTTTTTATACCCTGCAGGGCACATCCTGTAGTTGGTAGGAATTAGTGTGGTTTTATAAAGAGGATGGACATTAATAAGCCGAATGCCCAAAGTTGATAGATCGAGCCGGGAAGAATAAGGAAAACTATTCAAGCTTTAAAGGTGAATGTTGCCAAGGCTAGAGGGGACAATTCAGATTTAGATTTTTCAAGCTATTTGTGCCCTGCACTACCGTCAGTTTGTATCGCCGACTCTACAGAGTGGATGTTAGATTCGGGTACTTCTTACCATATTTACCCTAGGAGGGATTGGTTCTCCAGCTTTGAGGAGTTGAAAAGAGGGGATGTCATGCTCATGAGTAATGATCATAAATACCCTATTGGTGGTATCGATACCGCTCGTATTAGGATGTGTGACGGAGAGATTCAGATGTTTGGATCTGGTGGAGCTGCTTCAGATATTGAGTTGCTTCGGATATTTGGTTACCCAACATATGATCGCATCAAGGATGTGATAATTGATCCGAGTGGACATTTAGGATTCAGAGGCGTGTTTGATTATCAGGTATTGGCTTCTGATTTTATTCTAAGCAGGTATGTCACATTTGACTCTTGACAAGTGAAGAGTATTGACCAGATCGTTAGGATATCACAGCGGGTGGAGGGTGAAGCTACTTCGAATTGGGTGGAGATTACTACATATACTCTAGATCATACTGCCTCATTTGGAATTCCAGCTAAGGTAAATGGGGATCATGTTGTTTTAGATGCAGATGATGAGTTGGTTGATTCGAGGGCAGTTGGTGGACATAGTTTAGATTTGGATATGGTCATTAGTTTACCTCAGGTGGTGGTATTTGGTTTGTCTCACTTTGGGGCCATTGGGAGTGCTATCAGTCGCAGATTTGTTGGTGATGTTGGAGAAGAGTTGAGAACTCTTCTATTGGATTGAGGGCCTTTGGAGGCCATTGAGTGAACTACGTGAAGGCTTGATTTAGGCAAGATGATACGTATGCAGTCATTTATGATATAGTTGGTTTGGTGAGTTGATACCGACGTTTGGAGAGTGCTCACATTCTCATTTGGGTCTCAACTTGTTGTGGATTTAGTCCGTTGTTGTAGATTTGTTCCACTTCATACTGGATGCAACAAGTGAGACGTTTGGTTGGTATTGGTGTCGGCTCAGTTTTAGAAAAACTTTGCCAATGTGGAGAATTATAGATTTGGCGAAGGATTTGGTGAAGAATAGGAATTTTGGACATAGGGAGTTGGTTTTGGAGTTGTTCGGTCGACCACGGTGCAATACCAGTCGACCGAATATGTGCACAGATCGTAGGGCTAATTCTGGGCTTAGTACGATCGACTGCCAAACCCTATAATCAAACCCGAGAGTCTGGAGTTGGGTGTGGTCGACTGCCACAGTCGACCGCCAAATCCTGTAGTTATTTTTTGGGTTCTGTCATTTGTCCCGGTCGATCGTCACGGTCGACCGCGTATCGGGTCAGACCCAAATTTGCAGTTTCATGTTCTGAATTTGTTCGGTGTTTGGTATAAATACCAACACGTTTTAGTGTTTCTGTGGATTGTTTAGAGGATATTTGGAGCACAAAAAAGTGGTATTTTCTCGAGCTATTGGTTAGGTTTTTGTTTAAGAGATTGAAAGCTTTGTTGGTGAGATTAAATGGTGAAGTTGAGTGATTTGTAATCTTAGTTTGTACTCTTCTTCTCTATTAGTGAAAACCCATCCTCTTCTTGCCCGTGGGCATAGATAACTTGCCGAACCATAAAATTGGTGTGCTTGTGTTTTTGTCGTTATTTTGGTTTGATTGGTTTAGTTTCTCGAAGCACAACAATTGGCTTCCGCGCACAACACTCTTGCTATTTCCATTGCAGAATTTTTGTGTTGCCTATTCTGCGTTTGATTGTTCTACTCCCACACGGATCTTGGGCTGGAATTCCTCTTTTGGGATCCGAACAATGTCGTCCCGCTACAATGTGCATGTGAGTTGTTCGTGTATTCGATGGCAATAGGATTTTAACTCTGATAGATTTACTATATTGTGAGGATCTTTACGCGTCTTTAGGAGACGACAAATAATGTAAGCCCGAACTCAAAATCTAGGTCCAATTAATATCAGAGTGGAAGAAACTTAATCGTAAGGCCCTTGGATTTATTCGGCAACGGTCGAATGTGGGAGAACAAGGACACAACAAGCATATCACACGAGACCCCTTCACAGTACCACGTTATTTATGAGATTTCCTAATGTGTAGGTTACGGGGTATTTAGTATAATTTTGAGCTCTCATGGATATTTTCTCTGATCTATATATGCAAGTTTAGAGGCTTTTTCGCAATCCCCCGATGTTCATGGGGATATTATGGAAATTCACCCTTACAAGATTAAAGCTGTCATTGTCCGTGGATTAATTTTAGCGCGCTAATTAAACCACCTGTTTTGTGGTGGCCTGGCCTTACCTGTTTTTTTTTCCACACGTTATCCACAGTAGAAACCCAAAAGCTCCCCCTCCGCACTATAAATACCACCTGGTGCGTGAGAAAGCTAGTCTAGCGATCTGTTGGAAGAAGATGGTTCGCTGAGAGTTTCTCCTCGAAGGGGGAGTTAATCATTCCAGGCTTTCTTCAGCAAACAAAATATGGAAGTTGAGCGCACAAGAGAGAGCCTCGACGGGGATGGTACCTCCTCCGATCAGTTATCCTTCGATTGGAGGGGCAGACCTTGTAACCCCAACAAGCATGGAGGCATGAGAGCAGCTTCCTTCGTTCTAGGTCTTTCAATCTTTGTCTAAACTATCTTCATTTGTTTCCTATATACGTACTTATCGTAGAAAGTCTAAGATGCCCATATCTTGATTTTTCTGAGACTTTAAAGGGAATTTACTATTTCTAGGCTAATGATTTGGTTTACGGTCAATTTGAATGATTGGGTCTTTATGCTTCTTTGTTAAGTATGGGGTACTATTTCGAGTGAAGCTCCAGAGTAGAGCAATACTTGACTTCTTGCTCCATTTTAGCTTAGGGTCTCTTGTTTGCTCCTCATCTGTTTAACGTATGCCTGTTATAGAAAATCCAAGACACCCACGTGTTGATTTTTCTCAAAAAAATGTTTTTTTTGTTGAGTTGGGTGACGTTTCGTAGCACGCTAATATTTGAACATTTTTGATTCATTTTAATTCAGGTCTACAAGCATTTGAGATTATGGCGATTGCTGCAGTTGGCAACAATTTGATAACTTACGTTTTCAATGAGATGCACTTTCCTTTGCCCAAATCAGCAAATATAGTGACCAACTTCATTGGCACTGTTTTCCTGTTGTCCCTTCTTGGTGGCTTCCTCTCTGATTCATATCTTGGGTGTTTTAAGACAATGTTGGTGTTTGGCCTGGTGGAGCTCTCTGTAAGCACCCCTCTTTTTACTTAATTTTTTTAAACCTAAATGGGAAATATCAGTTACCAAGGTGTTCAGCATCATATTCTCAAAAACTATCACGGACTTCAATCATTTTCCACAAGATCACCATGATATTGTCCTTTTGTACTAGATTATCATGTACTACCATGTGTAGTGCTTTATCAATAGGAACACAGTCCATGGTGGCGATGACATGTCAAAAATTCATGACAAAATCTAATTATTTCACTCTTCCTTACCGAATTATGCCTGTACATATGTTTTTTGTTTTCTGATTGTATGCCATCTTTTTAATCAGGGTTTTCTACTATTATCGATTCAAGCACATCTACCTCAACTAAAACCACCCAAATGCAACATGATGGCCGAAGGAGAACACTGCTTACAAGCAAAAGGCTACAAAGCCTCCATACTCTTCCTTGCCCTTTACTTGATAGCCATGGGGAGTGGATGCCTAAAGCCTAACATGATCTCTCATGGGGCTGATCAGTTCACCAAACATGATCCAAATCAATCCAGGAAGCTCTCTACTTACTTCAACACTGCATATTTCAGCTTCTGTGCCGGAGAAATGATGGCTTTGACTGTTGTCGTTTGGATCCAGACGCATTCAGGTATGGATATAGGGTTTGGGGTATCGGCAGTGATCATGGCAATTGGGTTGATTAGCTTGATGTGTGGCATGGTGTTCTACAGTAACAAGCCTCCTCAGGGTAGCATCTTTGCTCCAATTGCAAGGGTAATATTTGAGTCCACGGATATGAAAGTGATTTTGGGAAATTTAGTATACACTTTATATGTCCAATTATATTTGTTTATACGCGTAGGCTCAGGTCATCACACCAAACTGATCCCCAACCTGCACCAGTCTGGTTAACCTGTTTTAATAAAGAACCCAAATGTGACATTTTAAATTTAACGAAAAGAATTTGATTGTGGTGACAAGATTGGAGCTTGACATTATCATTAACAGCCTTAGAATTTGAACACTCTGATCAGTGATTATAAAGATCGGTCATCTTTAAGTAATGGATAAATTATATTTATGGAGTATTCAGGTCATGTTTGTTAATGTCAACGTTTAGACCTACTCTTGTCAGAGTATAAAACTATAACCTTCAACCTTCACCACAATTTTGGAGTTAGAGATAGGGAGCTTCGACGGTGTATTAGAGCTTAATTCTTATCGGCCTTAAATTTAAAGAGGAATTTTCAAAAAATTGACACTATTATGTGAGTCCAGGTCCTATGCTCAACTTGTAGGGGCATGTTAGAGTATAAAACTGTAACCTTCAACCTCATCACAACTTTGGAGTTTTAGTGGAGTGGCAGCGACCTTTCACACATCTAACCAGTTCAATAAATGGGTGATCTGAGTTGGCCTCCTTATGATTCAAAAGTGATTCTAGCTGATTAATACTTGCTAACTCATGGTTAAGCAATTTAAAATAAATTGTTTACACAAACGACTAGTTCCGTAGTAGATTCTTGGATTTAATTTAGTCATAGACCTTTTTCCTGGATGCCTTAGTTTTATACTGATTCTAAATCAGAAACAAAGATGTCTTACTATATCTGTAAGGGTATCATGCATTGTCGTATATTAGCTTGATCAGGTACGCTTTTAGTTTTGGGGGTATCCTTTTGGGTAAATTATCTTCCCATTTTGTCATGTAGAATTTGCCGATAGAGAATAGAGAATTGTTCAACCTTTATAACCATAGAAGAGGACTTATACTTTGGTGAACGCCAAGGGATGTTTTCTGGTTCAGAGAAAAGGCTTTATGCACTGAAAAAGGAAAAAAAAATCCATGAATAATAAAAAATTATTTATTAGAAGCAAGAGTATTACTTAGAATGTAAAACATTCAACTTTTATTATAGTACAGAGACATCAATACTTAGAATAGCTTAATTCTTTTAATGTAAGAATTTTCTTGAGGTAAAGAAGAACATTTGATTGTTTGTACATATTGATGTCATTCAGGATCTCACATCTTTCATTTATATATATTCATCTTGTATGGTTTGTCCAGTCTCATATCATTATATATTCCTTTGACATGAGATTGATTCAAAATTTGACAGGTTTTTTTCTCTGCAATCACTGAGCGAAAGCAAATATGCACATCTCATGCTGATAAAATTCATCATAGCCAAAATATTGCAAATTATCACCTCACAATTTCTGGCCATGAGTCCTCTTCAAATGCTGGCAATCTCTATGCCCACAAATTCAGGTACAGACCAACATTATTATATGCAACTCACCGATAAAGAATTTTTTCCCTAGATTATTTTTAATTTTTCCTGAGTAATAATCACTACGAAGGCTTCAGGATTGTCATTAATGGAATAGATCGATAACTTGAGTCCCCTTTTTTTCTTTCGTCGGTTGATCCTCATAGCATCCATGTGTAGATATCTGATATACATGATCACTGAAATAAATAAATCAGAATTGAATAAGCTGAATTTTTCTCTAAATTAAGGTATATTTAATTTTTCCCGCCTATTTAACGTATATATTCTCTAGTATACCGCCGAACTGCTAATTTTCTCTATTGTATTCCCCTGTCAAATTAACCTGCCTTATACACTAAAATCTCTCTAACATATTGTAGACATGATATACTCGTCACACAGCTCTTAGTTTCTAACACATTAATCCTATACTTTTTTTTTTCTGAACGTCGCAGGTTTTTGGACAAAGCCTGCACCAAATCTAACTCCTACAGAAACAAACACAAACCCTGCACTGAATCTGAAGTGAAGCAAGCAAAAACTCTACTCTCCCTGATACCAATCTTCGCCTGCACCATAATTTTCAACACAATCCTAGCTCAACTCCAAACTTTCTCAGTTCAACAAGGCCGATCCATGAACACCCAAATCTTCAACTCTTTTCAAATCCCGCCCGCTTCTCTTCAGTCCATCCCTTACTTAATGCTCATAATCTTAGTCCCAATTTACGAAACGACCATCATTCCTTTAGCCCGAAGACTCACATCCAAAGAATCAGGAATCTCTCCTTTAAACAGAATTGGCATTGGTCTCTTCACTGTAACATTTTCAATGGTCTCAGCTGCAGTCATAGAGAAAAAGCGAAGGAACCTAGCAATTAAATCGAATGAGATGCTGTCGATATTTTGGATTGCACCGCAATTTCTAGTGTTCGGGCTATCTGAGATGTTTACGGCCGTGGGATTAATTGAGTTCTTCTATAAGCAGTCCTTAGGAGGAATGCAGGCATTTTGTACGGCAATGACTTACTGTTCTTATTCATTTGGGTTCTTTTTGAGCTCTCTTCTGGTTTCTTTGGTGAACAAGGTTACAGATTTGGATGGTTCTAGCGGTGGATGGCTTAACAATAATGATTTAAATAAGGATAGGTTGGATTTGTTCTATTGGATGCTTGCAGGACTTAGTTTGCTTAATTTTTTCAACTATCTTTTTTGGTCTAGGTGGTACTCTTATTTTATACCTGTTTCATATAGGAGTGATCATTGTATTGAGGAGAAGAGTGAGGATGCTGAGAATAGAACCTCTCTGTAAGAAGTCTCTTTTTAGTTAATGTAGAGCTCTTTATTTGTTTGTTTGTAAGTATAAATCTTAGTCAGCAATCAATTTCTTTGTGGTTATTTGATTGCTAAGAAAGAATGTGTAATGCCTGGAATTAAGTATTTGTCATATTTAAGTAGAATTGTTAGGAGGAACTGGAGTTTAGAGATTATGTAATTTTAAAAAGTTTCTTAATTTGGATAATGATTAATTTGAAAGTTTGAGATTTAAATATATTGAGAGTTGAAATGATATTGTCGCTTGGGAGATGTTACTACAACAATTAGGCTTCTCCATTCTATCAGAAGTTGGCAATTATGGCCTATAGGTATAGTGCATGAGAAGATAGATGCAAATAATGATTTCAAGTAACCTGAAGAAGAAAACTAGGGATTTTTTTTTCCAAACAATTCCAAACAATTTTAGTTGAGTACCTGATGCGAATAAAAATATTCTACGTTGTAAGTGCACAACATCATAATATTTATAAATATTGATCTATGGAGGAGGAGAGTATTAGAAAGACTAATCTAAATGGGTTCTTGAAACGTATAGGAACAAAGAATGAGAGTGGTGTGTTCTAAGTATAGGTTTGTCACAAAATTGAAAGGCTAAAATAAGAGGCAAGAAAGAGAGAAATAGAAGATAGTTAAAAAGAAAACAAAGATGACTCAAAACAAGAAATCAAACCAAGAAATAATTAAAAAGATGGAGGAAATCAAGAGTGAAGACTAGAAATATAGGATTAATTCCACTAGTTAATTTCAATTTAGAATTAAGAACTATTATGTTTTAATTCTCATATTACTCTAGAATTCTTAAGCATAGCTTATCAAGTTACTCAAATAAGCATAACCTATCAAATTCACATCCAGCCAATATCACTGTAGATGGTTAAAATATACATTCTCATAAGCCAATGCTCAGTTTGAGTCCGAGAAGTCAACGCCTATGGGCTAAACACTTCAAGTGGGCTCAAACACAAGCTCATGATAAGCAACAATGAAGTTCGCTCAAGTCACATGCGAACTTGACTACATGATGGACTCTAGCCCAGTTCACCTGAGTTAAAGAGTAGTTGGGGCCGAGTCAACTCCCAAATCAGACTCTAGGTCGAGTTGAAACGCTTCCTGTGTCAAGAGACGTATTCAAGTCCGATTCTGAGTCAAATCCAACCTTATCAGTGATGCTCACCCAACACGAGCTTCGTACAAATAGTGCACGTGGGCTACATAGCAAAGTTCGCCGAAGCCGTAGTGAAGTTTATGAAAGCCACAACAAAGTTTTCCAAAGTTGTAGCGAAGTTCCCTGAAGCCATAGCGAACCTCACCGGAGCCGTAGCGAAGTTTGCAGAAGCCATAGCGAAGTTCGCTAAACCCACAACAAAGTTCACAATGTTGCAATGAAGCTAGCTCAGGCGAGCTTTGTCCAATAGCCCATGTGGGCCATGCCACCCACGTTCTAAAGAATGTGGGCTACCCATACTCTGGTGAAATTCGCTCAACGAACTTTGCCTATGCCTATTATTGTTGAACTTCACCCATGGCCGTTATTGGCGGACCTCGCCCATGACCATTTTCGAAACCTATTTTTTAGGAAACGGTTCACCCACTAACTCATCCATTTAAGGGGAGTTAAGGCCCATTAACTCACCCACTAATGCTCCTTAGCCTATAAATAGGCATGATCTACATGAGGAAAGGAAGGCAGAGGAAAAGTCTTTGGGGGCTAAAATTATCTTGGCTAGGCTTTTTGCGATTGAGAAAAAAGAGAGAGGGAGAGAGAGGCATTTAGAGGCTACATCGATAAAGAGCCAATCTGTTCTCATTGATATTCATAGATCATTATTGTCGACTAATCATTTGGCTTGATCAACGATCCTTGTGAGAATGAATTCATTCTCTTCAGCTAGTCATCTGGCTTAATCAACTATCCTTGTGAGAAATGATTTTTTAATATCTCTTTGAGTTAAATAGTTATCTATTTACTCATAGATTATCAAGTAGCAAAAGATCCATCGTCTTAGTCGGACCATCAACAGAGTACAATACCAACGCTCCATCAGCACATAGATAAGAACCCCGAAAAATATAATTTTTTTCTTTGTTTTATTATAATCTTTTGAGTTGTAATCTATGTTAATTGCCATATAAGAGATCCAAAATGGGATGGCGACTCCGCTGGAGATTTTTTTCTCATCCGAGGAGAGAATTGTGTCACAGTCTGACACTAAGACCCTTAGGTCTTTCGCTAAATGCTAGTCATTGAATTTGGCCAAGCGAAGTTTGAGCAATTCATTTCCTCCGATAAATCATTGATGGCTACCACTAGGAGCTATTGTAAGATTCACCACAGTGCAAGAAAAGTGTTAAAATCGACCCTCGCACTTGTCAAGGCGAACTTCACCAAAAACTACTTCAGCTTCACAGGTCCAAATGAACTTCACCAAGAGTGAAGGAGTATCGACCCTCGCCACAAATGAGAGCCAAGACAATCACATGTCTTTTGCTTTTGGACATCAATCCACAACACCTTTGAGGTTTCACTTTAAGGCATCTCGCAATGCTCGCTACACTTCTTTAATAGAAGCAAAAATAGGGGTAATACCTCATTTAAGATTCCACTAGGAAAAAGCATCACTTGTAGTGATTCCTCATCCAAATCACAAGCTCTGTCGTCGGAGAAGGACCTAATAGACCATAATAGCCTAAGGTCAAAACAACGCTGTCAGAGGAGATGTTCACTTCCCAAATCCAAAAAGGTGAAGTTGTCCCCTAAGAGGAGCAATTGCCTTAGCCAAGTTGGAGCTCCATTGATCTAAGAGAGTTTCTCTCTCTAAAGAGGGTACACCAATACCAAGATTGCATGATCCTAAGGGAAATTGTTACAGTAGTCAGCAAAGCGAACCTCACCGAATATAGCCCCAACTTCACTAGATGCAAAGCGAACTTTACTCATAGTTAAGATAACTCTAGTTTCACTCACAGCAAGGTGAGCCCTATCGAAAACAGCCTCAGCTTTGCTGGAGTCAGAACGAATTTCACCCCTAGCAAGGCGAGCCTCACCGAAGATAGCTATAACTTCACTTGAGGTAGAGCAAACTTTACCCAGAGTGAAGATAACCCTAGCTTCACTAAGAGCAAGACAAGCCTCTCTGAAGACAGGCCGTACTTTGCTGGACGTAGAGCAAACTTCTTTCAGAGCGAAGACAACCCAAGCTTCATCCAAAGTGAGGAGAACGTTGCTAAAAGCAGCCTTTGTGTCGATAGAGGCAAAATGAGCTTTCCCCAAGTGCAATTTTGGTGACCCTCCATGGGGATTCACTTTAAAGCATCTCTCAACACTCATCGTGCTTCTTTAAAAGAAGCTACAAATGGGGATTACCCTCCAATCAAATTCTTGAAAGGGAAAACTATTGCCTAGTGGCGATTCTAAGTCTCAATCATAAGTTTACACTTGTGATGCAGTCACAATTGATCATGTCAGTCATAAGTCAAAGGAATATCATCTTAGGAGATGTTCTAATAACAAAAGCTAGCCCAATGAAATTACTTTTAAATAGAGCGACCATCACATCAATAGCCAAGTTGATACTCCTTCTAACTTAAGGGAGTTCCTCTCTCAAAAGAGGGCATGACAATGTCAGCATTGTTTGGCCCTAAAGGAGATAGTATCAGTGGTTAACCTGAATTGCCTATATAACCTCCATCAATCGAAGAGGTGGTGCTTGCCAATTTATCCCTATTCTCCAAACCTTTAGAGTTTAGGGGCAAGTGGCTATGGCGATCTCGCAAGAACAAGGTGACTTTTAACCTCAAGCCCCAAGAGTTCATGGTTAACATGACTAGTGTAGTCCTGGAAGAAGAAGATTATGGTGATAACCCATCAGATCTAAGATATTCTCCAAGCATAGGGATAGTACTTCCTAAGATCGATGGTGTTTATTACCATACTAGATTGAGATAGGGGTAATTGTCCTTATCAGTAGTGAGGATGTATAATCATCAAACTCCTTCACAGGTGGATAATCCTCCCACCAGCAATGCTAGCTAGCCCATAGCATCAAATACAACTCCTAGCTCAAGTCAATAGTGGGAGTGGACTGCCAACATGGTGAACAAAGAGGACGTTGATAATCTTGTTATGCTTGAACAACAACTGCTCGCTTCTGAGCCTCCTATGAGGACTTCAAAAGGGAAGCAACCAGTTGACATCTCCCTCGACAAGGAGTCACCAAACCAAGAAAATATCTTCCCCTCTCGATTAGAGTCTGATACGTCAAATCTATTAAATACGAGACGTAAATTGAAAATATTCTAAAGCCTCCAAAACTAGCTCAACACTCTTATACAAAGGACCGAGTAATAAAGAAGGTCAGAATCACTTGACCTTATCCCATCAAGTGGGACTCAGTTCCCTATCCGATGAAGTTTAAGCTGTCGACGTTATACATGTTTGACAGTAAAGGTTCCCGAACCAATGCATCTACTATTTCCATCAGTAAATAGACAATGTAGTAGGGAATGGTGTTATCAAGGAGAGACTTTTTGTTGACACCCTTTAGGGGGCAACTTTTGATTGGTTCTAGAAATTGGCCAAAGGATGAATTAAATTCTAGACTTGGAATCACAATTTTTATCCTAATTCCATGAGGATCCATCTGATGTAATAATGGCCAGAATCCTATAAGAAAACTAGAAGGTTAATGATTCAATTGGAGATTACTTTAAACAATTTCATAACATGTCCTTATGATGCCGAGACATGCTGCTGCCGATGTTACTCTAGACATGCCAGAACAACTGTCTTAACTGAGTGGGAGGCTACATGGGTGTTGTTAAGACTAATTCATGAAAAGATCTGATTGAGAAAGCGGAGATTGTCGAGAAATCTACTGTGAGAATCAATCAATATGATCCATGGTCAAGCCACGAAGACGACGATAACGAGTTAGGACAATCCTTCGATAATGATAATGAGTTAGGACAATCCTCCAATGATGAGAATGTGATGAGGCAATCTCTGATCAAAGGGAAATGATACCCTCGCTATTGTTAGTCTAACACATGTTTGCGTCGAAAGTTGGTTTCTCCATTGTAGGACTCATTACAACTTCAGTCGTTACAATAAGTTCAAAAGGAAAGACTTTTCATAAGATTCCTTACACAATGAAAAAAAAAGATTACAACTTTCTTTAAACACACGCAGAGGATGTTTATCACCCATTGCTCGCGTGGGGTCTTTACCTGTATCGGGGTTTATCCGTGGACCACCGCGGATCAGATCTAATTGATCAGAAGGCTAAATGTTCGTTGGTTCATGAAGGAAACAAGAACAGAAGTAAATAATCTCAACCAAGTTATATTACTACTCTTCTCAAGATCAGTACAAATTCTAATCACAAGGAATGACGAAACAGGCCTCAAATCCTTCGAATAGCTCCCTCTTTATGCTGGAGTTCGTCAAGATCTGCTAGCCCTCTTCTAAAGTTCGTGGATCACTCTTCTCAGGGGCAGCACCTCACCTAAATTTCAGCCATCTGCGTATAGGACCCTAGGCTTATATTTATAGGCATCAATTATAGTGTTTTTAGATAAGAACAAGTGATTTGGCCTCATATTCAGTTAATAACAAACTAATCATGTTTAGGGATGATATCCAAGTAGTTGGGAGGCTCTGGAATGAACAAATCCCGAGAAAACATCAAAATACGCATTTTTGGGAACCGGGGTGCGAGTCAGTTTACTGTGTTCCGCGGGTGTGAGGGTCACAATAAGGTGACCCGCGGGTGTGAGGGTCACATTAAGGTGACCTGCACGACTACGGGTCACTTTGATATGATTTTCATATGACTATGTCCTGTTTTGGTCTTGTTCAGTCATTTTGCACAAGTTTCGATGTTTCTTTGACTTGTATACTTTTCCAACTCGCTTTGCTTCTCCAGGTATTGGATAATCCTCTTTTGACTCGGATAATGATGTTTATCACCTTCTCTTCATTTTGAGCTGTGTGCGGAAACCTATAGATAATTTTTAACGCCTATAGATACCCCCTCCAAAGTGTTTTAGTCTTATTCTTTTATAGAGGAGCTTGGAATACTTTGGGTATAATACATCTAACCTTCAATTCATTGACTTCTCCAGCTTTTGATCTATTCGGTATTTTGTCGAATAGCTAAAATTCTTCCGGTGCTATGTTTATTATTTGACTGTTGTTGAAATCTTGAACTAAGACTGGCGTGTTGATATTTGAATTAGCTCATATCGTTGAATATACATTGAACTGATCATCATCGTGGGAGTTTGTATCTGAATCGCGATTGGGCTCCCTGGGGTTAATTTGGCATTAAGAATTATCTTGAGCCTTATTTTGGAAAAATTATCAACATGTTGACTGGCGTGAATACAGTTTATACTCATACGTTAATTAGAATCCACATAGTTTAAGCTTGACCGACGTTGTAATGCGTGGTAGGCCTAAGTGTAGAGGTAGTAGGACCAACCATTAATGTTGGTTCATCTGTAGGTATGGATCTTACCCTTATGTCCCGCTAGTTATTTGCTTAACCATAGGGGAGTTTTGGTTACAGGACCAGCTATTGGAGCTTATATCGCTACCACTGTGAATGCGTCCAAGGTCCTTCGTGGAAACTTCAGCTAGAATTGATGTTCTTCCAGGTGTTCAAGTCATGAGATCGACTGGTGAAGTTGGTGCGTTAGTGACTTTTGTACCTTATTACGATTACTCATTCTGTTTAGAATAAAAAATCATAATACTTATAGGATTTTTGGCAAACTTTCAGCTATAAAACGGGTTTGACAAGACCTTTACCGACTACCATTTGAGTCGGCTAGTATGTGAATTCACGACGGAGGACTAACCGGCAATGTGTGTTAGATACAAACTTATCTCTATTTAGGGATCGAGATAAAGTCCCCCATGCGTAAAAGGCATATATTTTTGTCTCTACGATGTTGAATATGTAGACTTGGTCTTTTTTGCGGGAATGAACCACCCGGTAGCATGTGTTAGATGCAGACTTATCTCTATTTAGGGATCGAGATAAAGTCCATCATGCGTATGAGGCATGGATTTTGAATGTTGAAAGATTGTGTCTTCTCTTGGGGTAATGACGAACCCGATACTGGAGAGGAAGAATTTTATATTCTATCTCCTGCCTACCATCTCTGAGGATAAAGACAAACCCAATGCTAGAGAGGATGTCACGCCCCGTTTTCCAAAAATACCCGGGAATCGGAACGTGAACAAGCCCGCGACGTATTAGATTGAGAAGAAATATACACTATCATTTTTTCTCTTTTTTTCTTTTCTTTTTCTTCTCAATCAAATACGCTAAGCGTCTGAAAATAAATACGATGCGAAGTCACTGGTCCCCGATCACAGTAGCGAGAATATAATAAATAACTCAGAACAGAAAATATACATATCACAACTGAATATCATCCCAGACATAATATTCGGGTCAACATGCCCTTATACAAAACTATCTGAATGAAATACTGGAGAATATAAATATATACTGAACGAAAGGAAATGAAAGTGCTATAAAACAAACTGAATGGAATGACTAAGCTTCGGCTTCTTCTTCTGCTACGTCTGCAAGGCACTCCTGCTGTGAATCCTCTGGCTCCTGGCGAACCTGTTCTTCCTCTTAAGTCTGACGTACACCAGAGAAAACAGGTGTACGTCAGGGTGCATGGCACACGGCAAGGTCCCAAAAGGAAGAATAGAATGAACGAAAACCCAATGCGAAAAAACAATACGACAACCGAATGACAAAAGAAACATGCAGCAGGAAATCCAACCAAATCAATCAAGTAACAAGTCGGTCATGCAGCTAGTCATCAGAATAATCATCCAAGTAACCATGTCATACAAATAGATGGAATTAATACTTAAAAATCTATATCAAGAGACGTAGTACGTCGAGCGAAATAATCCAAATAAGGAAACCCTCATGTATATACCATATGTCTCAAATTATAGATAATTAAATATTAATCCCGATCTATGTATGAAAAGAAACACAACTGGCCTACATCTCACAAGAAATCATACCTAGCCAAGTAACTAGCCATTCTATAACAGGTCACTGGTCACATCTCGCATAGAGCCAATGCTCATATCACCAGATAATTGACTGTTCACAAATCCCCTACGTGCATCCAAACCCGCGAAACGATTCGGTGAGAGGACTACACGTAATCCGATTTCGGCCTGGTTCGAACTCAAGCAAAACTCGGGTGACGAAACGATTTCACTAACCAAGTACGAAACGGTTCACTTGGCCCAACAAACTAACCCCAGTGCGAAACGGTTCACTGGTTCTAGTCTGGAAGATTCATCAACAGTCTTATCCGATCACATGAACATTAACTTCCCCATCCCAACTCTTCTCGCTTTCTAAGTCAACATACACACAGGTTTCTAAGTCTTAAACAGGACACACCATGCCACACTAGTCATGAATTTCTAACAGTTCTCAAGCATAACAAAGAGTAATAAATACAACTAATCATATACAACAAGATCATAACATATCACATAATTAAAATTAAGAAACATAAATCATGAAAAATTCATAATAATCCCTTTTTTAAAATAAATCCTTTAAAATTATTTATAAATGTTCTAAAATAATTCCTTTTATAAAACTTTCTTAAATTATTGAAATTATTCTAAATTGATACTTATTCTAAAAATAAATTCTTTTCAATTATTTATAATTATTCTAAAATAATTCTTTTGTCAAATAAATTCTATTAATTTATTATAATTACTCAAAAATGGTTTTTCACCAAAATAATATATTATAATTATTTTAAAATGATTATTCTTCAAATAAATTCTTTAAAATTATAAATTATTCTAAAATACTTTTATTTTATTTTATCTTTACAGTATCTATTATCAAAATATTATTTTTAGTACTTTTCAATATCATTTGTTAAATAAATCCGTACAGGTCATCACAATATATGTATTACAATGTGAATGGTCATACGTTATTGTTCACAGTCTGTTATGTCCATGACAGTTCTATACGTTATAGTTCTCAGTCTAATATGTTCACGATAGTTCTATATTTGTAACGAGTATTTATTCGGGTACGAGCTCGTATGCATAATTAATCCGTGATCAATCTAAAATTATACTGAGCAAGAATAGGGATATTGCACATAATTAATTTACGACAAAACTAAGAATAATTGATGTTCAGGATCTTGCCTCGGGTTATTGTCGGATGATTCAACGTTACCATACGAGGCTACGTGTCTACGGACAAGGCGGCGATGTCGCTGTTTGCTGTTCGCTGTTTTGGTGGCGTGTGCAGTGGTTCGAGGTAGTGACGAGGAGAGGTGGAGGTGATGGAGGAGTTGCAGCGGTGTAGGAGAGCGGCGGCAATCATTCGAGCAGCGGCGTTGTCGACGGTGGAGCTTGGGTTGATGGGTCTGTAGGCAGTAGCGGCGAGGGCTGCTGGAGGCGGAGCTCGAGGAAGCTCGGCGGCGACTCGAGCTCGAGGCGTGGCGAAGGAAGAGGAGGTGGAGCTGCTGGTCAGTTGGAGGGTATCTGCGGCGGCGAGGTTGGAGAGAGGAGGGGGCAGGTGGAGCGGAGGGAGGCTGGAGCTGGTGGTGGAGGTCTGGGGCTCGTCGGCGATGGCAGCTAAGGTGCTGGCAGCTACAGGAGGCGGTGCAGACTGGCGTCGAACAGGGGGCGGAGGTGGCGACGAGTAGGCAGATCTGGGCTGATCTGGTTTGAGCTCGGGGTCAAGGGGAAGGCGGCGTCACGGGGGTGGCGGCTGGCGTCGACGATGTGGCTGGCTGGAGGGATCTCGACGTTCAGGGGGCGGCCAACGTTGTTGAGGAGGAGCTCGGGGGTTTGGGTTCGGGTGGAGGAGGAGGTGGCCGCGAGGGCTTGGCGGACGAGGCTGGTCGACGACGGCCTAAGGTCGGGGGGTCGCACGGCGGTAAGGAGGCCGGCGGTGGGTCTGGAGCTCGAGATCGAGAGAGAGAGAGAGAGTGTGTAAGAGAGAGAGATAGACTGATCACGAGAAAGAGAGGGGTAAGGTTTAAATAGGAAAAAAAGTGAATAAAAAATTAAAAAAATAAAATAAAATATTGAGAGATGATGCGCGTGGAGTTATTTTCTTGGAAAAAAGAGTAGGGAGAGAACGTGATGATGGGGTAGTTGTTGGGGTTTGACGGGGAGCAACAGCTTAGAGTATTTTCAAATAGTTATAGGTATTTAAACGTAAATAATTAAATAAATAGTTACGGCTATATAAAAAATTAAACCAATTACATAATAATTATCTACAAATAAAAACGTACATGTTGTGCTAATACGACAGTTGATATGAAATAGTCGAAATATACACATATTGTATAATTAAACGAGAATAAATAATAATAAAAATATATTTACTTACATTTAAAATTAAATAATTATGTGATAATTATCTACATGATAAAATGTACCAGTTATGCTAATACGACAGCTGATACATAATAATTAAAATAATACAATAATTTACACAAATAATACGTAATTAATAATTTAACTTAATATAAGAATTAATACGTAATAGTAATAATAATATGACATATTATTTAAAATAATACGTAATAGTATCAGTTACACAACGGATAAATCCCAAAAATTTTCATTGCACTAAATTAATTTATAAATATCAAAACCATTTAAATAAATATAAAAGTTAGACTTTAAATCATAGAAAATTTCGAGAAAATCGAGAAAAATACAAATACGCTTTTAAAAATCATAATTAAATATTTTAAAATACCAAAATTTATTTTAACTAGTATCAAAATTTTACGGTCATTATAGAGGAAGAATTTTATATTCTGCCTTCAATCCTTCTTTTGGGGCAAAGACGAACACGGTGCTGGAGAGGAAGAATTTTATATTCTATCTCCTGCTACAAACCAAACTCAAAGTGGGATCTCCACTTTGAGAATCCTAAAGATGAAACTAAGAGTGGGATCTCTACTCCAAGAATCAAAAAGATCTGGATAACCCTACTAACATTTATAGGATTGGTTACCTAATCTGAAGATGAATTTCTCATTTATCGAGATAATATTCTGACTTCAGCCCTAACTATTTAAAAGGTTTGACAATGTGGGAATTATGAAATGACCCTAACTGTAGGATGGTTTGATCACCTGATGTGGGTGGAAGACTCTCGTTTTCGAAAGAAAATTCTGGCTTTGGTCCTATGTAACATTCCAAATTTTTTTTCTTCCATTGATCGGATACCGTTACCGATACCAATCCATAAATTAGTAGATTATTTTCTTCATTGCATCTCATATAATCTTCTAGTATGAGAATTTAAACTTAGCTAATTCTCATATTGTGATCTAGTTAACTAAGTCATAGCATGAATACAAACTTAGCATGTAAACCTAAGTTAACCATGCTTTAAACCTTGATTAGAGATAACCAAATCATTAAATACCTAATTTGAACACTCTAACTAACATAATTGTTTAATTTTGGTCAGCCATATTAGGGAGTATTTTATATTTTAAAGCCTCATCTTTGGCCAAATTGAAGATTTCTCTTCACATGGGCTTATATATATGTGCCCTCCACCTCTCATTTTGCCATTCTAAAGAAAAAAAACTCTCCAAATCCTCATCCCTCTCCTCTGGCCAACCAAACCCTAGCCCCTCTTCTCTTGTAAAAAAGAAGAAAAAAAATAAATAGATTCCATAAGCTCCAAACATTGAAGAAGAATGAGAGGAGAAAGGAGTTAGTTGAGGATTTTGGAGGAGGTAGTGAAGCAAGTCTCAATACTAGGTATAATTCTCTTTTGCATGTTTTTATTAAGGACATTAAACTGAGATTATAAGATTTAATTTGGTTTTAGTCTTGCATGTAACATTTTAGGGCTTGCATGTCAATGTTATCTTGAAACAGAAATTTCGTGCAGAAATTTCCAGCAAGATACACTACTAGTAAACAGATCATAACTTTCTTTGTATATATCCAAATAAAGAAATTCTTTTGTTCTAAAAACTACACTTTCGTGGATTTCATTTGAGACCCTTTTTATTTAATTCTAAAACCATTTACTAGTTTGAAAGTATGGTTTAACTTAGTGCATGTGTCTGAAACTGTCTGCCTGAGTTATGTCCTTTGTAAAGAGCATATATCTCAACATATACCATGCATGCATAAAATTCTTTCTGTTATAGAAACTAAACTTTCGTGGCTTTCATTTGAGACCCTGTTTGTTTGATTTTGAGATTATTTACTTGTTTGAAAATATAGTTTAACTCAGTGCATGTGTCTAAAACTGTCTGCCTGAGTTATATCCTTTGTAAAGAGCATATATCTCAACATATGCAATGCATGCATAAAATTCTTTCTATTCCTAAAACTAGACTCAATTATCTTTCTGTTGATGAAAGTTTTAATAAATTTGAGTAACGTTTGGTAAGCCTAAACCTAGTTCTAATACCTAGTATATGTACTGGCAATTCCAGTCTACCCCCTTATGTTGTTTTGCAAGTAACATGCATTATAAAATTGAAAGTTTGATGGAACTAATTGGACTTGGAATCTAACCCATCATATCACTCATATACCAATTATGAGCTCATTTATATAGTGTTAAGTACCCGAAGTGAATTATTCATTTCAGATAGTAACCTATGTTTTTCTGCTACAGTTTTGATATGTATAGTTTGCTGAGAGCATAACTCTTACTATACACCATACATTGATGTAAAAGTTTTATATTCTGAAATTAGACTCATAATGGAGTCATTTGGGACTAGTTTCATGTATTTTGGACATCAATTGTTATACCATCTATTCACCTAAATCTGCTGCATGTACACTACTTGTGTTGCTGTGCATATTAGAGATATTAGATGCAATCATCTAGGGTGTAGCTTATACCATGATATAAGTTTTAAGTTAAAGTTTTAAAAGACATAGTGTCTAGAATCTCATGTGGGTATACATGTATATATAGGACAGAGAATCTTGGATTCATTCGTTGGCCGAGAGGATCTCGGCATAATCGGTAGGTAACCTTTCATTGTTTCCTCTCAAGTCTTTGAGAGTTCGATTGATTACTTTCTTGAAGTTCCTGTGAGTTAGTTTCCCATGCTAATTATATATCTTATCATTTACATAATATTCCTATTTGATTCACCTCATGCATAGGCTCGTTGTTGATTGGTTAATCATTGCCATCCTAATGTTGTTTATTTCAGTTTTATACCTTCGATATCCTGAAATGATTTCATTGCAACAATTCGAATTGATTCGATGGTTCAACTATTGATAATGATAGTATTCCTCTCTTCGTTGATGATTGATTGTCTATATTCATGGATTATGCCCTGTGTGAAGTAAGCTTCACCGGTGGGTGGTAATGTTATAGTGTCCCGGTGGGACAATGCCCTGTGTAAGGACGCTCACCGGTGGGTGTATAAAGGCATGCGCAGTTTATTGATTATCCCACGATTAGGGAGTTTGGAATCCTGAATATTAGACCTTGATTATTCATCTTTACATGTTATTTCACTTTGGTCAATGATTACGATATAAGAATGGCAGCTTAATGTTGAGACCCCGTTGTTCAAGTTTAATATCTATGTCTATCATTTTCATTCGTTCCCTTGGAATATACCCGAGATTTTTATGGTTACCTATTAGGCCTTAGGCTCACCCCTATTGTTTCTAAATCCACTCGCAGGTCATACAACTGACAAGGATAAGGGCATTGCAGACCCTGAATTTTGAAGATTAGCTCCGGAGGAAAATCTTAGTAGGGGTTAATTTATGTTCACTTTTGTAGTACCTTTGACTTATAAAACATGTATTAATATTATAGCCACTGCTATTATTGTAATATTTTGTCTTACCCTTTAGTTCTCTTCTATTTTGGTATTCTATGGACTCTGCTGTCAACCTCGTGATCTTGGGTATTGCATATGCATCTCCACTGCTTTATTTTTTGCCCTTCAGTATATCTATGTTGTGACGTGCATAAAGATTTAGCAGGTCGACTCTTCTTATTACAGATAGGTCATGCTCAAATTTTTATGTACCTTCCAGAGGAGGGGTGTTACATCCTAACTGTTTAAAGGTTTGACTAAATAGGGGTTTGAGATGACCCTAACTATTTAAAGGTTTGACTAAATGGGGGTTTGAGATGACCCTAACTATTTAAAGGTTTGATCATTCAGTTTGAAAGTGGACCTCAAGTTCATGGATGGAATCGAGAGGGGATTTTGGTTTTTGGCCCTAACTGTAGGAAGGTTTGGCCAAGAAACAGTAGGAGTGGAGATAAAAATAACAGTGAGTAATGTTGACTTGTACAAATCACTCAGTGGGGGTTTTCGGTGTCAAGTGACAAGGACTTAACATGAAAGGGGTTTGTTAATTGTCATGGATCAGCAGCTTGAACTTTTGAGTACTATATTGGGACATTTAACATTCAGAGTGCTAAGTGCACAAACACAATGGGAGTTTGGATGGACTCAGCCGAAAGAATTTTGGTGGACCCACTGTCAGTAAATTTAATCAGTGAGGAACTTTGTAGTGGAGGACCATGAATCATCAAGTACTCCATAGTTACGTCGTGGGAATTTCATGAGGGAAGATTGACCGAATGAGGTCATTAAATCTCATCTCAACGAAAAAGTACTCGAAAAGTCAGAGTGAGAGGGTTTTAATCTGATATGGGTGTATCTTCCTCTTTGCTTCGGGAGCTTATCGATCCTCATGGGAGCTTGAGGATAGATTATTCTCCTGGTATCTTGAGAATAGATACGTGGACGAAGCCGTTGAAGGCGACAAAGGCAAAGATTACAGGAAAAGACTGCAAGAGGCATTTTGAGCTTCCAGTGGTTGACCGCACGTGACGCTATGGTCGACTGTGAGTGTGCAAAGCACAGAGAAAAGTCTCTAGACTTTTCAAGGTCGATCGCGATGAATTCGGCGGTCGACCGCCAAAACCCTGTAGTCGATTTTGGTTTCGGTCATTGGATCCGGTCGACCGTGATGGTTTCCTTGGTCGCCCTGGTTCGTTTAGGACTCTGTTTTCCTGTTTGATTTTTGTTAGTTTAATTACAAGTTTTTCATCCACGTTGTAAACTCTATAAATAGGATTGTTTTTGGGTTCTAAACAATCAGAAATCAGAGAAAGTGATAAGAGGTGAGATTCTAATCAAGAGATTAAGGTTTAGAGAGAATTGAGAGATTGATCTTGATTCTAGAGGGATTTGTAACCTATTATTCTCATAATCTAGAGAAGGTATTTTCCTTCGTCTAAAACTTAATTGTTATTGTGTTTGTTCTATCATCTTCTTCACAACCCACTATTCATAATTCAGCGATCAAGGATGCTCGTCCGACGACTCGTATCAGGTTAGTATCAGAGTGATTAGATCCTATAAAGGGGAATCCTATGTATGGTCCTTACTCGATCACAATACAAGAAGCTAGCCGAGATCCTAATTTTTTTGGAAGGAGTTCAGAGATTAAGGAATAAGAAGATGACTAAAGGGGATAGTTCAGCAAAACTAGATGTATTGGAGAAACAGATGGAGATAATGGGTTTGACTCTCACATAGCTCATCAATCTTTTACGAGGAAAGGACAAAAAGGAGGAATCTTTTTTGAAAGGCAAGAGGAGACTTGTAGAGTCTAATGGGGAAGGCGAGGAATCTGATTCTGAAAAAGAGGCCAAAATTGTCAAGACTGTTCCACGTCAAGGAGGTAAGAGTTCTTACCAGAATTTAAAAATAGACTTCAAGGTAGAGATTCCTGTTTATGATGGGAGTGTCAACGTTGAGAGGCTTAATGATTGGATCGAGCGGAGGAGACATATTTTACCCTCTACGGATATTCATCCAAGGAGAAACTCGTGTTCATGACTTTGACGCTTTCGGGGCATGCATTGATATGGTGGAAATCCTATTGTAAATAGGAGAAGAAGCCAGTGTCATGGAATAAGTTTAAGGAGTTACTGAGGAAACAATTCTACCCGGTGGGATTCCTTGAGGAACGTTGGTATAAGTGGTACGGCTTGCACCAAAGAGTCAATCAAACCATTCAAGAATACACCGTGAAGTTCCAATAGCAGGCGGTGGTTCTTAACACTGCGATGGAGGAATATTCTATGTTTATGAAGTATATGGTGGGATTGAACGATTACATCCAGAAAGAGATAAATTTATTCACAGTGGAATCTATTACAAAGGTGAGCGTGAAAGCTATTGCCATCAAAGGCAAAAGGAGATGCAAAATAAGCTGGAGGTGAGTCTAGTGGTTCTTAATCTAAGGAGGAGAAGAAGAAGGGTGATCTAGGGAAAGCAGGGCTGATTTGTAGTCATTACGAGAAGACAAAACACGTAGCTGATCGATGCTGGGAGAAGTATCCTCATCTCAAGCCAAGGGGGTTGAAGAAGAAGGAGTAGAAAAATGCATACGTGATAACTCAAGTTCTGAAAAAAGTACCTGGGATGATAGAGCTCAATAGCAGTCTTAACCTTATGATGGGGAAGCAGGCCATGAAAGAGGATGACGACCCTAGAGAGCAGCTCTTTGTTCTTAAGTTACATGTGAAGACCAGTTTGGTAGATACCATACTTGATCCAGGCGGCAAGAAGAATTTGATATCCGAGGCCTTTGTTCAGAAGCAGGGTCTAAAGACAGTCAAGCATCCAAAGCCCTATCCATTAGGGTAGATTCAGAAGGAGACAGAACTGAGTGTAGTTGATCAATGTACTTTCAGATTTGTGCAGCATGAGTCATATAATGACGAGGTCACATGCAATTGTAGGTGTAAATTTTTGATTTTCCCAAAAATGGGGGATTTTGTTTGTATTTATAAGAAAGCTTATTACAAACTAAATCAATCTGAATTACAACAGAAGCAGAGGGAAGGCCCTCTTTGTTTAATCGTGGTGACTTTAAGGTAGCTACAGGATGCTTCGCTCGGTGCTCGCGCCGAGTCTGCTTCCCTTAGATGATTCGACCGAGGTTGTCGGAGAGCTTCAGTACTCAGTAGAAGCTCGAGGTGAAGGAGTTCGTCTCTTCTGGATCACCGGCGATCGGGGCTCGGAGCTAGGAGATGGCACTGTAATGCAAGGGTATGCAGAAAGCTTCTTCCTCTCTTGATTGATCAATCGATCGATCCCTTTCCAAGTTGCTGAAAGAAGCCTTTTAACTGGAGAGATACAATTTGGCTGTTCCTTAAATTATGGGATGTGACCATACATTGTCCAGAGACATTCTGCTGTTTCTCTATGTTGCCAGCGGTCATTCGATGAGCCGCGTGTTGCGTCGCGTCGCGTGGGAGTGGGAAAGCCCCTCCTCGTAGCCATGACGGCGGTTGCCAGATGCTTGAGGGAATCTGACCAACTCAGCGAGCGCCGACGGCTCTTGCTCTTCGTTTGGACGAGTGAGGTAAGCAGTATTTATGAGGATGCAGGCTGCTCTGGCAGCTGTCTGCTCACCTACGCTGTGAGCCACCGAGAGGCTATTTGATGGTCCTGGGGTCCTGTGCCTTCTCTCCTCTCCCTGTGTCTTGGCAGAGGTTGGAGAATGGACGTCGCATGTCTGAGCGAGCTCCAGATAGCTTGCGGCGCGCCGACGGCTTTGGTTTTCCATTCTGATGGGTGAAGTGACCCGCATTTATGAGTATGCAGGCCGGTCTGGCACCTATCTTGTTCGCTTGGATTGCGGGCGGCCATCTGACGAATCTGGAGCGCTGTGCTCCCTCCCCGCATCGCGAGAAATGGGGGAGATTCGTCCCTGGAAACCCGGCTTTCAACTTACGTAGGTAGACGTGGCCCTTTGTGGGCGGGTTTAGTATATAGGGGCGGATTTGAGCCCCTGCGCACAGATGGAGGCGAATTCGCACCCCTATGAGCGGCCTTGGCTCATGAGGGCGGATTTGAACATCTGCGAGCGGATCTAGCTTATGAGGGCGGATCCACTTCCATGCGACTTGGTGTGTGGGGGCCTAGGTATGCCGTCGAATCCGCCTCATGGCTACACTCCATTCTTCATCTACGTGGATAGTCTCGATTTATGGGCGAATTTGTTTGCTAGTCCGCCGCGGTAATTTTTTACCGTCTACAAGACCCCCTTCAAAGTTTTCAGACCAAAATCGGCTTACGTGTGGTCTGGAATACTTTGAATAAAGGAATTTTGGGTGAATCAAGTGTCTTAGGATTTTTAGCAAACCCTCAGCTATCAACGGGTTTGATCTGCCTTTACCGATTACCGTTTGAATCGGGCTAGTCATACTATTCCCCTCAGTATGATGAGTTGTCGAGTAGTTTCTCTTAGGCTTAATGCTAAGATTTCTACTCTGACCCCTAGCTGCCTGGGGCGCGGGTCTAAACAAAGTTACTTTGTTGATTTTGAAATTTTGGGCAAATCGCCTGTTCCCCAGGGGTGGGCGAGTCACGCAGGCGAAGCTGGGCTTCGATGGCGAAATTTCATCCAACCTGCGGATTTTATCGGGACCTTCGCCGCTGAGATCTTTCCTTTGGGGGCGAAAACAGGTTCAGTTGTAAGTGGGTCACGTATCCATTGGTGGGGCCCCGCGCCCCCCAGCTAAGGCGGCGTAGTTCCGTCACGTTGCTTTCGTCACGACTTGACACCCTGACGTCGGCTTCGTGTGCCTCGTTCGGATCGTGGCCGTGGTTTTCGAATTCAACCGTCGGATATAACCGTTGATTCCGGTTCGGGTTTCGGGTCACGACTGGCCTGTTTCCTGTTTCAACGGTCCCTCTGCTACACTGAAGGCGATCTGAGCCGTTCGTTTCGATCGTGGCCACGTCTCCCATGCGCGGGGGTTCGCCTTTCGAGGGCGTTCGTGGCCACGTGGGAAGTTAGGTCTTTTAAGCAAGCCGTCTTCTCCCCTCGAGAGCTGCCGCGTTCAAGAAATCTCTGAAAACTTTTTTTTAGTAGATAGAGTCCTGCTCCATCCTTTAATGGCGCCACGATCCAAGAAGTGTGTCGCAAAGGAAAAAGGGCCCGGACCCTTTTCCGACCGTCTCTCCGCCGGTGCGTCCCTCCACATGCCGGAGTCACATTTGGGTAAGTCGCGAGGCCTTTCTGGTGACCACGAGTCGGTTACAGGTGTCGGGCTGGGGAGATGAGCGCCTCTCATCGCTTTGGCATTCTGCCGCCCTTTGGCCTTTTCCCCAATTTGGGGAGAAGTTAGCCCTGTTTGCCTATAGAGGGCGACTTCTGTTTCCGTGGGCGAACCCCACCTTTAGCGGGAAGTGGCGAACTCGCTTTTTGATAGGTGAGTTTGGCCCCCTTCCCGATAGAGGAGGGCATTGTTTGCTCAGACAGGCCTTGTTCGAAATGGGTTTCCCCTTTCGGCAAGCGAATTCGCCCGTACTCGTTTGATAGGCGACTTCGCCCATTACAGCGGGTTTTGTCTTGACTAACTTTTGCTCCTTCTCACAGCGACCTTTTCTGATGAGGCTCTTCCGGAGGGTGCGGCTGTTGGCTATGCTGGGGGTACGGGCTATGCGGCGCCTCTTCGATTCCCTTCTTTGGCTCCGGTACCCGTGTTCGCTGTTGATAAACCACATGGCTTGATAAAGAGGGTCTCGGACGGGCATCATCTGACATTACGTGAATTGACGACTGATGCGGTGTTGACCGACGATGCTAGGGCGGAACTACCAAAGCCCCAGTTTTTGTTTGGCGATGCAGCGACTGGCCCTTCCGTTCTGCTGCTCAAAGAAAGCAGGTGGTTTCACACGGTGGAAGGGATTCACTATTATCTTCCCAGCATGCCGAGAGGGTTCTCGATTGTCGAACTGCGATCCCTCGCGGTTCCCCGCGTGATGCACTGGGACTTGACTCCGACTCAGGACGGGGTCACCTGTGGCGTTTTTATGGGTTCTTCGGCTGGATATGGTGTGGAGAGTTCCTGTAAGCGTGTGACGGGTCTACGCCCTGGCCTGTTATCCAATGAGCTGCCGGCAGGGGAGACGACGGCGGTAGCGGAGACTTTTCGCCACCGCTTCTTCCGCGTTGGTGGGAAATTCCCTCCAAAGGACTTCAGAGCCTTGGGGTGGGTATATTCGGTGCCTGGTAGCGATACTTGGTGGTCCAAGATCACCGATTATATTCTGGCTGAGAATTCTGACCTCAAGAATTCGGAGCTGTATGTGGCCATTCATGCCACTCAACATGGTTTGCGGATCAACGCTTCCCAGTTCCACAGCATCCTGAAACTGTACTATGCGAAAAGCGGCATGTTCTTCACCCCCAACGGGGAGCTTGGCATTACCCCTCACGAGATGTATGACGTGTCGGGGCTGCCTCTAGGAGATTTTCCCTATGAAGAGTACGTCCCGGACCCAGACGAGATTGATCAGCTTTCGAACCATTCCCGTTTGGCGGTCGAAACACTATGGGAGTTACTCTGCCACTACCATATATACCTCAATATTTTAGGGGCATCGGATCATAAGGGGAAGAAGAAGAGGACTCCTGGTATCAGTCACAAGAATTGGGCTGATTATCTGTTCCCAGGGAACGATGTCAAGGGGAAGCCCGCTCTCCCGCTAGGTGAGTGCGACCAATCTGAGGTGGAGGCGAGGACCACTGGAGAGGGAAGCACCCTGACCCTCGAACGTGACGAGGGCGGATTCAAGGCTGGTACGGTCCTTCGCTCGTTCCATCATCAGGCAAAGTCCCCCATATCTGGGAAGGCTTTGCTCGCCGGGTACCTCATGTTATGGCTGAAGAGGTGTGTAGTCCCCACTCACTCTTTCGAGGCGCTTCCTATGGAAGTCGTGTATCCCGCAGTTTGCCTGGCTCACGGTAAGTCCTACGCCCTAGTATCGGCGATGATAGCGTGCATTCACCGGGGGCTCCGCACTCTGACAACCCAATTCTGCCGCGTATTGACCATCGATGAAGGGGTAGGAGAGATCATTAGGACCCCCAATCCTAGGGTGGGACTGCCGTATACCTATTTGATGGCATGGTTTGTCTACCATTGCGAATGCTTGATGAGCGCTCCTGCGACTCTTCCAGGAGACAAGTTTGTCCCGTTCGTCGAGCGCTTGGAGAGGTGCTCCTAGAAGTGTAAGGACATTCCTGACGCGCAGAAGACGCTTTCGCATTTTGTCCATTATAACTTCCGTTGTTTCTTCCCTTATTTTAGCGGAGGAGGATATGGGGAGTCTTTTAGAGATGCACCAACGACGGATCATTATACGGCCCTCTCCTGCGGTGCTTTTCGCTGGCTGGTGAATATCCGGCCAGGGTATCATGTCTTACGGACGGGCTCTGTGTGTTATCTCGAGCCGTATATCCCTTGCAGGTTCGCTCGTCAGTTTGGCTATGACCAATTGTGTGCAGGCAACGCCAATCCCCACCTGCACTTCGAAGGAGGATTGGTGGACGGAGCTCGGGGATGGTTCTGGACCTATGCTGGCGGTACCCAGGCCCGCTTTGAACTAACTACGAAGGATCGCGATTTGCACCACACTCCTGTACTGCAGGTGGTATCGGGGTGCCAGTGCTAATCCCGAAGGCTTTTGGTTTGGCGGCTCATGTCTGGCGGAGCAGGGGGGTCCCCCCAGAAGGCCTCTACGTACTTCGAGGTGGAGGGGCCGTCAAACAGTTAAGGAGTGGTTGTCTGAGGACCCGGCTGAAGACTCCGAAGGCGGCGACATGGATCCAGACGAATCTGCAGCGCCTGAGGTGCGAGCCCCTTCTCCTAGTCTTCCCTTGGACCCTCAAGACGAGCGTAGGGAGCCTGTTGAGTTGGCTCGAGCGGGTGAACGTCTGGAGCAAGCCCGGAGCACGATTGCTGGGCGGATGGGGGTGCCTCTGTTATCTCCAAGCAGCACGTTTCTCTCGAAATGATTGCTCGAGGGCAGAGATCGCGATCGTTACGGCTTCGGCTATATCTCCCGTACTCGCCATCTTCTCAGTCACGCTCTCTTCTTTTCGAGAAAAATTCGCTAGACGAAAGACCGTTCCCTTAACTTCTGCTCTCATGGCCTCCGATTCTGACCACAGCGCCTCTGAGCTCCTCCGCCACCGTCTTCAACGTAAACGCTTCCCCTGCTTCCCCAGTGGGTTCAGTCCAGGGGTCTTCGGTCCCAGACCCTGTGGCTCATCCTTGTAGGCGTATAAAATTGCCTACGGGTCCCTTAGCACAGCTCGACGACGTCGATTCGACGTACGAACAATCGGGCGACATATCCAGGCACGACTGTTATCTCACAACGCCGAAGCCAAGCGATATGCGACGAAGTGGACTAACGAGGTTAACGAACTGCACGCCAACAATCCATTTAGCACGTGGAATGAAGCCAACGGTTCGAGGAGTCAACGAGTCATCTGACCAAATGCAGACTCGGACGAATCGTGATCGAATCGAGATCAAGCTTCGAACTCAAAAGTGGATTTACTGCCTAATCAGGAATTGGATCAACAAATCAAATCCGAACAAGTCAACCACACAACCGAATCGAAGTTCAAATCAATAACGAGTTGAATCACACAGGAACCCGAATCGGAACCCGAACGACGGAACCCGAAGGACAAAACAGAAAACACCCGGGGACTCGGCTTTGAGCCGAGCCACCTCAGGGTGGCTCGGCCCAAGCCGAGCCACCCTGAGGTGGCTCGGTGGCCGAGCCACCCCAGGGTGGCTCGGCCCTGAGGTGGCTAGGCTAAGACCGAGCCACCCATGGGTGGCTCGGCCATGGCCGAGCCACCCAGGGGTGGCTAGGCACAGAACTATGCAAATGCACAGTTCTGAGTGCCTATAAATAGGCCTTGTGCTCATTTGGTTCAGAGGTTGGATTTTGGAGGAGGCGAAGCCCTGCAGGATTGAAATCTCAGATCTCAACAAGATTCAAACTTTAAGACTTCGAAGACTTGCTCATCCGGATATGGTGCTCAGCGATCGACAACGCCAAATAAGGCAGGAGTTCGAGAGGACCGGATCGGGAGATCTACGTTGCTATACTCCGGATCTAAGCTTGGTTCTTAGATCCCGAGATTGAGCGGTTGTTTCCTTGGTGAAACAATCCCTCCGGCTATTATCTCCCTTAGTGGAATAATACCCGTTATACTACGTAGATCTGCCCGGATCTGGATCTAGCGGTGGTCCACGGCAAATAACCCCGGCGCAGGCAAACAACCCACAAAGCGAGTGACCGCAAAACAGGAGCTCGCGATTCGTTCGACAAAGAAGGAAACAAGTTGTAATTTTTCTTTATTTGTATTTTGATTTTCATTGTAACCAGCTCTTATAAAAAGACCGGATCTTTGTAACTCGATAAACGATTATTAAAGTGTACAATGATATCAACAATGAATAAAGCAACAGATTTTCCCGCGAACAATCTGGCGACCACAGTGGGAGCCACCGATCTCGCTGCCGAGATCGTTGCGTCGCAGCCACGGATCCCGATCCCGGTCGTGGAGGAGGTCGAATACGAGTTTGACCAACAGAAGTTCGAGGCGTACCTGTCGTCCTCGTCCGGATCTACCTCCCCCCGCAAGTCCAAGAAGTTCTCCCCCAGGAGAAAAATTCGTTAGTACGAAGATGTTGAAGACACCAACGAAGATCTCGCCCCGCTGAATGCCGAAGTCGCATTGGGTGAGATCCCTCCAATTTCCAACCAGGTCGGATCTACTCTGGCCAACCCTTCTGCCACAGGGGGCGTAGTGACTCTCTCGAAGAGAGCCCGCCAAAGGCAACGACAACGCCTTGCGAAACAATTCGCAAAGGCCATGGAATCTGTTGACGGAGTTCGCTACAAGGCGGAGATGAAAAACAGAAGAGGCAAACAGCCTCAACAACAGATGAACGGCGGCTCTTCCAAGCCACTAACAACGGAATGGGTCCGTGTCAAACGGAACCGTTCAACGCTGGAGGAGCGCATTCGCAAGCGTCGCGCACTATCAGCGCAGGCACGGGCTCAAACTGAAGAAGCCCGTAGAAGGTTGCAGAAGGAGGTGACTAAGAAGCCGCCATCAACCCGCAAAGTTTGGAGACCAAAGTCTGAAGCCGCGGTTCAGACCAAGGAGCAACAATTGCAACCATCGAAAGTGCAACTTCCGGCGAATCAATCCAAACCGCCGATAATTTCCACAACTGATTTGGGAGATCCCGTAGGGCCATCCCAGAAAAGGAAATCAGTCTTGGAGCGCCTCGGTCCACTTCCCGAGGAGCGAAGCAAAGTGCCAATTCAAGAACGTTTGGGCCCGATGAAGAAGTCCCAAACAATTCAACATGCTGGGGGTCGCCGCAACCCTCAACATGACAAAGAAATCGTGGCACCCAAGCGCACTACCTTGCGCATCGAAGTCCAGGAGCCCGCTGAGAACTCACGCCCACAAAGGCATGTTTCGAGGCGTGTGACTCTCGAAAGCCCAAAGAAGGCAATTCGCCCTCAGAAGGAAACGTTGTCGTCCGATGACGATAACGTTATACCTGGGAAATCGTGCCAACACGAGATAGGTTGCTCCGACTTTCATGCGGACGAGCTGTACTATCGTGCTGGGGGTACGAACAGAGCTAGAAAGAGAAGTCCTCATAAGCTCGAAACTCAGTGCCCCTGTTCCAAACTCATTCGGGTGGTATTGTCTCAGTGTAATTGCACTAAGACGGTCCCCGAAAGGGTTTCGTTGTTCGAAAGGCTCAGCACTGAGACGCCAAAGTCAAGGCCTAGGCGTTTCTGACGAAAGAGAGCGGTGGTTGAAGACGGAGAATTCCCGAGGGTCACCGCTAATATGACCAACAAGGGGACATTGGCACGGGATGATCTCGAGTCGATTCTGAATGCATCCCGGCGTCTAACCCGTTTGCAGTCTGGAGCCATCTCACGAAGGACGTATGGCAGGGTTCGGACAAGATTACCTTCAGAACATGAAGAGTCGGATGCTTGCTCTGCGGTTGCGTCTGACAACACTGTATCCAGCGAAGGAGAACCCCACGAGTCGTTCATGATAAGCGCGGAACAAGTGGTCAAGATGCTCGAAGAAGCCATGGCCAAACAACAGGAGACCTTCAGGCTTGAGATGCAGATGGCCATGCAGACTATGAGAGAGATGCATGACCAACAAATCCAAGCATTGAGGAACCAACAAGGTGAACCAAGCCGCCGTAACCAGGTCGTTCAGGAAGAGGAGCACACGGATACGGATGAAGCTCGCAATGCCAATATTCCGCCCATGAATGCAGGGGGTGGTAATGAGGATGCCAACGAAGATACAAGTGAGAGTTCAAAGATCAAAAATCTCGAGAGCAAAATCAATACCTTGATGTCCGCTCAAGAGGTGAAGAAAACGGACATTCCTTGTCCATACCCAAGGGAGTGGGAGTCAATCCCCTATCCGACGAAGTTTAGTCTAATCAACTTCACGCCGTTCGATGGGAAAGGTTCCCCCACTCAGCATTTGATTTATTTCAAATCGCACCTGGGTGTTATCTCCGGCAATGAGTCTCTGATGGTGCGGTCATTCGTTGGCACTCTTCGCGGAGTCGCCTTCGATTGGTATCGCCGCCTCAAGCCAGGAAGCGTGAATAGCTGGGACGACATGGAGACAAAATTCCTCGCTAACTTCTTTGACGACGACACCGAGATATCCATCGGAACGTTGCTCGACGAGAAACAAAAGGACGGGGAGTTAGTCGAAACCTTCGTCAAGAGGTTCCGGAGCAAAGCATTGAATTGCCGGGATCCAATCACTGAAGAGTTCATTCTCCAGACTTGCCACAACAACCTCGCATTGGACGTGTTGGAAGCAATAGGGACAGCACCGTCCAATACTTGGAAAGACTTGAAGGTCCGAGGGGAACAAGCCGAACGCTTCCTCCGAAGGAAGAAGGCCGAGAGGGGTCAATCGACGACGAATCCTCCGAACTCGAACTTCGCCTCTCGTGGTAGGGGCAAGACACCCACAACGACTATCGATGCTAATCAAACGTCACAACAGCAGTCCCGGAGACAGCAGAAGACTTCGGATCAGAGGTCTCAAAAAGAGTACTCCTTCAAGGACGAAGATGTTCCAGCCATCTTCAAATTTCTCCTTGACAATAACAAGATCAAGCTCCCACTGATCACGAATCAGGAGGAAGCTGACGATATTGCGGATCCGAAGTACTGCGCATACCATAGGAGGATCCTTCACCCAACCAAGGCGTGCTTTACACTCAAGAATAGCATCCAAACCTTGGTTGAAGCCGGCGTCATAATGCTAGAGTGAGCCAGTTAAAAAAATGGCAAAACTCCGGCCGGTATATGAGTATAAACTGCTTCCTGACACTCCAAAAAGTATACGAGTATAAACTGCTTCTTAATACTCCAATAGGTATATGAGTCTAAACTATTTTCTTTCTTCCACGGGAAGTTCCTGGAGAGTGCCGTGCGTGGTACTCTTAAGGATAACCCGATCATGCACCCAGTTTTGTAAAGAAAGCTGGGGGTCGATAATTCATGTAACGGGAAGTTCCCGGAAGAATGTTAAATATAATATTCTTAGGGATAACCCGATCATTATGAATAAAGTGATAAACACTAAACACTCTTGAAATCACTGACGAATTGTCAGAACCCCGTTTTGTTAAGTCTTTATCACTTAACATCAGAAACCCCCTTTGAGTAATTTGTACGAACCAACATCTTACTCTTACTCTCCTTTCCCATTTGGTCAAACCTTCCTACAGTTAGGACCAAAACCAAAATCCCCTCTTGATTCCTTCAATGGACGAGAGGCCCACAAATCGAGCGATCAAACCTTCTTACAGTTAGGATCGTCTCAAATCCCCCACTTGGTCAAACCTTCCTACAGTTAGGACCAAAACCACAATTCATTCTCGATAAACGAGAAATTCATCTTTAGTTCGGTAATCAAACCTTCCGACAGTTAGGGTTATCCGATTCTTTTTGATTCTCGGAGTGGAGATCCCACTCTTAGTTTCACCTTTCCGGATTCTGGGGGTGGAGATCCCACCTCAAGTCTCCTTTCCAACTGGGAATAGAATATAAAATTCTTCCTTCCCACATCAATCCTTTCTCAAGAATTTAGGATTCATCCTAGGAAGTTTATCCCGAATCCTAAGTAGGGATAAGTCTGCGTCTAACACGCGCTGCCGGTTTAGTCTTTGTTCCGATTAAAAAAAGACACCAGAGTTCGATTCTGGGGTATTTTATCCTGAAACCTAAGAAAGGATAAGTCTGCGTCTAACAGCACCGCCGGTTAGTTCTTAACCGTTGAAAAGAACACTCGTCCACATATTCAACATTGTGGCAGGTTGTTATTAATAACACCGAAATCCATGCCTTACACGCATGGGGAATTTCATCCTGAATCCTAAGAAAGGATAAGTCGATGCCTAACACGCGTCGCCGGTTTAGTCTTTTTCCGATTAAAAAAGACACTAGAGTTCAATTCTGGGATATTTTATCCCGAAGCCTAAGTAGGGATAAGTCAGCGCCTCACACGCGTCGCTGGGTAGCCTATTCCCATAACAATGGCGAAGTCTATGTATTCGACATCATAGCACAAAGTCTTAGAGAATTCAATCTCTGAGCATAATGTTACATGCGAACGGATTTAAATAATTCGCATGCTAGCCCGACTCAAACGGTAGTCGGTAAAGGCTAATCAAATCCGTTTAAGGCTGGGGGTTAGCCAAAAACCCTAAAGTCAACGCCTAACACGCGTCGCTGGGTAGCCTATTCCCATAACAATGGCGAAGTCTATGTATTCGACATCATAGCACAAAGTCTTAGAGAATTCAATCTCTGAGCACAACGTTACATGCGAACGGATTTAAATAATTCGCATGCTAGCTCGACTCAAACGGTAGTCGGTAAAGGCTAATCAAATCCGTTTAAGGCTGGGGGTTAGCCAAAACCCTAAAGTCAACGCCTAATACGCGTCGCTGGGTAGCCTATTCCCATAACATTGGCGAAGTCTATGTATTCGACATCATAGCACAAAGTCTAAAGGAGTTCATTCCTTTAGCACAACGTCACATGCGGAACGGATTTAGACAATCCGCATGTAAGCCCGATTCAAACGGTAATCGGTAAGAGCACGTCAAATCCGTTGAAGGCTGAGGATTTGCCAAAAATCCTAAGTCAACGTCTCATACACGTTGTTGTTTAGTCTTTTCACAGGAGAAAGACGAAGTCTACGTATTCAATATCATAGCACTAAAAGGGTTAACTCTTTTAGCTTAACGTCACATGCGGAACGGATTTAAACAATCCGCATGCTAGCCCGACTCAAACGGTAGTCGGTAAAGGCTTATCAAATCCATTGATGGCTGAGAATTTGTCAAAAATTCTATAAGTACGAGTCATTGACGCATTAATTCTATGGATTGGTCTCGTGACTCGAGTATCCGCCATGCTCCAATACCTTAAGAGCTTAAACTGTGTATACTCCAACAGACATACGAGTATAAACTGTGTCAAACGTCGAACAACGCATTACAATGAAGCCTGGACGCCGGACAACGCGTCGTAATGAAGCTCAAATGCCGGACGACGCCGTCAATCGATGATCAGTTCTATGTTGAAGTAACCAACTCGAGCTAAAAAATCAAGAAATCAAGAATCGGCTTCAAGTTCAAATTCCAACAATGGTCAGACAATAAATGCAGCACCGGAACCCTTACAGACGTTCGACAAAGCACCGAATAGCCTGAAGGAATTGAAGGAATCCAGAACAGAAGCAATTCCAAAGTCCCGCTACACCGACTGAAGGTTGGGGCAATCACATCCAAAGTATTCCAGACTCTTCTATAAAAGAACGAGGCTGAAATACTTTGGAGGGGGTATCTGTAGGCGTATAAAATTGCCTACGGGTCCCTTAGCACAGCTCGACGACGTCGATTCGACGTACGAACCATCGGGCGACATATCCAGGCACGACTGTTATCCCACAACGCCGAAGCCAAGCGATATGCGACGAAGTGGACTAACGAGGTTAACGAACCGCACGCCAACAATCCATTTAGCACGTGGAATGAAGCTAACGGTTCGAGGAGTCAACGAGTCATCCGACCAAATGCAGACTCGGACGAATCGTGATCGAATCGAGATCAAGCTTCGAACTCAAAAGTGGATTTACTGCCTAATCAGGAATCGGATCAACAAATCAAATCCAAACAAGTCAACCACACAACCGAATTGAAGTTCAAATCAATAACGAGTTGAATCACACAGGAACCCGAATCGAAACCCGAACGACGGAACCCGAAGGAGAAAACAGAAAACACCCGGGGACTCAGCTTTGAGCCGAGCCACCCCAAGGTGGCTCGGCCCAAGCCGAGCCACCCTGAGGTAGCTCGGTGGCCGAGCCACCCCAGGGTGGCTCGGCTAAGGCCGAGCCACCCTGAGGTGGCTCACTAAGGCCGAGCCACCCAGGGGTGGCTAGGCACAGAACTGTGCAAATGCACAGTTCTGAGTGCCTATAAATAGGCCTTGTGCTCATTTGGTTCAGAGGTTGGATTTTGGAGGAGGCGAAGCCCTGCAGGATTGAAATCTCAGATCTCAACAAGATTCAAACTTTAAGACTTCGAAGACTTGCTCATCCGGATCTGGTGCTCAGCGATCGACAACGCCAAATAAGGTAGGAGTTCGAGAGGACCGGATCGGGAGATCTACGTTGCTATACTCCGGATCTAAGCTTGGTTCTTAGATCCTGAGATTGAGCGGTTGTTTCCTTGGTGAAACAATCCCTCCGGCTATTATCTTCCTTGGTGGAATAATACCCGTTATACTACGTAGATCTGCCCGGATCTGGATCTAGCGCTGGTCCACGACAAATAACCCTGGCGCAGGCAAACAACCCACAAAGCGAGTGACCGCAAAACATGAGCTCGCGATTCGTTCGACAAAGAAGGAAACAAGTTGTAATTTTTCTTTATTTGTATTTTGATTTTCATTGTAACCGGCTCTTATAAAAAGACCGGATCTTTGTAACTCGATAAACGATTATTAAAGTGTACAATGATATCAACAAAGAAGAAAGCAACAGATTTTCCCGCGAACAATCCTGCCTTCGTCCCCCTCCAAAGGTTGGAGGATTTGGTGCGGGGGATCGCCATTTCAGTAGGCGCGGGTGGCGAGCGATACTTTGATGCGCTTCCGATTATGGAAGCCGGCTTGAGGGAGATCCAGCGAGCGGGCGGTATCTCGCTCGTTCGTCAATGCGAGCGGGAGCTCCAGCAGGTTGAGGGGTGGATGTACTGCCTCGAGGAGCTGGCCTACGAGGATCCCTCCGACATGCCCCCGCCCCTCTCTCTGCGCCTTCTGCTCGAACGCGAAGAGCGGGCGAAGCAGATCCAGGCGAAAGACGCCGAGCTCCGACGTCTGCGGAAGCGACATCGGGCGGTTCTGGACCGGATGGACGCTTATCTGGACAGGGCCTTCTTCGAGGACGCCGGCTCTCTTCGTGGCGAGGCGAAGCTACGGGAGCGCGAGCACGAGGCGAGGAGGCTCGACAAGGCCGCCAGAGAAGCGGAGAGGGCGCTGCAGCTTCTTCGCTAGGAGGAAGAGGACAGCAAGGCGGACTTGGTCAGGCGGCAGCAGAAGCAGATGGAGAAGGCGAGGATCCAGCGGGAGGCGGATCGTGCGGCGGTCAAGGCCAAGCTTTTCTCTTTTAGCCTGCTGAAGTTCCTCTGAGGCCTGCCTCCCTCTTTTTTTTGTTGTTTTGTTTGTCATTTCAGTTGATGCCACAGGCATCATAACTTGCAAACTTATGTATGTGACTCCTAGCCCGTAATGGCCTTTAATTTTTGCTTATTTTTGCTTCATATGCACAGTTTTCTTTCTTTTGTCCGCACTGTTTGGCATTTGAATTGAACTTGACGAGCATTCGACTGTCTTGTTTTGGACTTAGTCGTTTTAGGTTCTTGTCCTTCCCTTGGTTGTTCACGGCGTGGGATCGGGTTAACCCCGATTTTCGCGTTGTAGCTCTGATGAGATCAAGAGAGTAACACTTGGTCTGCAACAAAGAACAATCGCTCGTTCATACGGCCAACTGAAGAACCTAGCTTTGACTCACCACTCGGCGAGCTGTCGCTTGGGGGACCGGCAAACAGGCCGTCAGCCGAGCCGCTCTCGCCAATTGTCGTCGTCTGGGTAGGCAGCGACATAGGTGATAATCGAATCGTTCAGGGATGTAGGAATATGATGCTCGATTATTATAGGAGCCATCACGTGGTAGGCTGCTACCCATCAGTTACCCTAAGAGAATATTAGGATAGCTGGAATAGGTCGAATAGTTCAGGGACGTAGGAGTGTGACTATCGACCAAAGCAATAACACATCGCGTGGTAGGTTATCACTTAGGCTATGCGATTCGTAAGAATAGCGGCGCCGATCATCGGAGGTAATCATTAACCTGATGAAGCTTTGTTGCGATCAGAGCAACTATGGGGCGTTACCATCTCGTTGAGGGAGACTGATAAGTTAGCTCGGTTAGAGGTGACAGTTAACATAACCGAGTTGTTTGCCGTGATATGAGCGACTTTGGTGGATCCGCCATCTCGTTGGAGAAGATAGGCGAATTGAATGTGTTTGTCATGATATGGACGACTTAAGTGGATCCGCCATCTCATTGGAGAAGATAGGCGAATTGAATGCAGTAGAGATGTTCCACCAGAGCGGATGAAGTAGGGACAGTTTAACCTCGTGTACCAGTTGGAGGGGTGAGGACCAGTTTAGACTCATGCACTCGTGGGAGTTGGTGAGGAAGAATTAAGGGTAGTACTTCTTCAAATGTTTGCCGTTGATAGGCATCATGATCTTGTCGCCGTTTGGCTTGACAAGGCGGTAAGCTCCATTCGAATAGACTGTTTCTATTACGAATGGCCCTTCCCATTTAGATTGAAATTTGCCTTTCTTCTTAGAGGTGAGGATCATTGGTCTGCGGACGGCGAGTACCAGTTCCCCCTCATTGAAGGCCCTACGCTTGACTTTTTTGTCGAATTCTTTGGCCATTCGGGCTTGATAGAACTCAATGTGTTGTTGAGCCTCTAGCCGTTTGTCGTCCAACGCTTCGAGCTCGGCGAGTCGTTGTCGGTGGTTATCTTCCACCGTCATTCCCGTTGCCAAGGTGACGCGGAGAGAGGGAATTTGAATTTCTAGTGGTAATACGGCCTCACAGCCGTACACCAATGAGTAGGGCGTGTGGCCAGTCGGTGTGCGAACCGTTGTGCGATACGCCCACAAGCTTTTGCCAAGTTTTTCGTTCCAGTCGCGTTTGCTGGTTGAGGTTAACTTGGTCAAGATTTTGATGATTGTTTTGTTGAAGGCCTCGGCCAAGCCATTTGCCGATGGATTGTAGGCCGTGGAGGAGAGGTTCTGTATTCGGAACTTGTCGCAGAACCTGGTGAATGCATGGCTGACAAATTGCGTACCATTGTCATGAATGATACGTCGGGGTACGCCGTATCGGTAGATGACGTGGTGTTTGATGAACTTAATCACGTCGTTAGTCTTGACTTCTCTCAACGGGATGGCCTCGGCCCACTTAGAGAAGTAGTCAGTGATCGCGAGGATGAAGCGATGACCTTTCGCCGACGGCGGGGATATTGGGCCAAGTATGTCCATTCCCCATGCTTCGAAGGGCCAGGAGGTCTTTGTCAGGTGTAGGTCCTCGGGCGGCTGATGCATGTAGTTGGCGTGGACTTGGCACTCATGGAAACGCTTTGCGTAGATGACTACGTCGTGAACCATCCCAGGCCAGAAATAGCCTATCCTCCACAGGCGATCCCAAAGTTTGGGTCCGGGTTGGTGAGCTCCACAAACGCCGTTGTGGGCCTCGCGCAGAGCCTCTTGTGCCTCCGCTTTTGAAAGGCATCGGAGCAACAAGCCGTCGTAAGATCTTCGATACAACGTCTTGGTGTTCGAATCATAGTAGAATCTCGCGGCGCGTCTCCGAATAGAGTCCCGCTCCTTTGCGTCTTCGGGCAATACGCCGTATAGGACGTAATCGATGATCGGGAGGTGCCAATCCTCAGCACCGGGCTGATCTGAAACTTGATGGGTGGCGTTCGCTTCTGGGGCGTCTTTCAGTCGAAAGAGCTTTCTGCTTGCCACTGTGACCCATTGGGTTGTCCCGAATGGTTGAGCCAAGTTGGCCGCCAGGGAAGCGAGGGCATCCGCATGTGTGTTCTTGGAACGTAGCACGTGCTCAATGCGGAAGTTCTCAAATGATTCCACTAGTCGAACAGCCGCCTTGTGGAGTGGGACTAAGTCATCGTTCCTAACTTCGTATTCGCCGGTCATCTGTTTGACAATAAGTTGGGAATCACCATAAGCCTCGAGATGCTTTATCCCTAGCTCTTTCGCTAGCTCGAGTCCGATGAGTAACGCATTGTACTCGGCCACGTTGTTGGTGCACGGCTCTGTCAGAGAGAAGGCTCGGGGTAGCACGTGGTTATGCGGAGAAGTGAGGACTACCCCCACTCCTGCAACAATAGAGCCATCCGGGGCTGTGCGAGACGCACCGTCGAAGAACATCTGCCACAACTCTGGTAACGAAGTTACGTTGGCTTCGGGCGGTTCATCTGGCAAATCCTCAAACAGGTCGGTCTTTGACCCCAGTGTATGACTAGCCATGAGATCGCAGATGGCCTGTCCCTTGACGGACTTTTGGGGCATGAAGTGGATATCATACTGAGAGAGGAGAAGAGCCCACCTAGCCAGGCGCCAGTTCAATGCGGCGGGTTGTGTCATGAAGACCCGAATAGGGTTTATCCGGGAGATGACATGGATTGTCTAGCCCACCAGGTGTAGGCGTATAAAATTACCTATAGGTCCCTTAGCATAGCTCGGCACGATAATTCAACAAATCAACGAACATTCGAGTGACGAGGCGACGTGATCAATGAATTGCACGCAAGCAACAGAATGCGTTTACGTGTGGAACCAATCCAACGGTTCAGGAAGTCAACGAGTCGTCCAACCATAAAACGGATTCGAACTCAAACATCGAGGTGGATTTACTACCAAATAAAGACCCGGACTATCAAATCAAAGTCCAGATAAATCGAATACAGAACCGGAAGACGGGAAACAACGGAAAACACCCCAAGGGGGCTCGGCAAAAACCGAACCACCTCAAGGTGGTTCGGCCAAGGCCGAGCCACCCTGAGGTGGCTCGGTGGCCGAGCCACCCTGGGGTGGCTCGGCCAAGGCCAAGCCACCTCAGGGTGGCTCGGCCCAGTGCCGAGCCACCCTGAGGTGGCCGGCCCAGATATGTGCAAAATGCACAGATCTGGTTGCCTATAAATAGGGGGTATCATAGGACTTTTGGGAAGAACTTTTGGAGAGCCAAAACTCTGCCGGATTGAGATCTTGTGCTCGAGTTCTTGAAGGCTTGAAGACTTGGACGTTTGGATCTGATTCTCGGCGAGCACCCGCATCACAAAAGGCAGGAGTTCGAGAGGATCGAGATCTCAGATCTACGTTGCTACACTCCGGATCAAAGCTTGGTCTTTGATCCCGAGATTTGAGCGGTTGTTTCCTTGGTGAAACAATCCCTCCGGCTATTATTTCCTTGGTGAAATAATACCCGTAATATTGCGTAGATCTGCTTGGATCCAGATCGTGCGGTGGTCAACGGATTAACCATAGGCGCAGGCAAGCAACCCACGCAAGCGAGTGACCAGATAACAGGAGCTCGTGATTTGTTCGATAAAAGAGAAAAGTTGTAATTTTTATTTCTTTTTTGTTTGATTTTCATTGTAACCAGATCTTATAAAAAGATCGGATCTTTCTGTAACGCAAAAAGTTGTTATTGAAGAGTGCAATGGAATCGTCAATGAAGAAAGCATCAATTTTTCCCGCGAACAATCTGGCGACCACAGTGGGAGCCACCGATCTCGCTGCCGAGATCGGAGCGTCGCAGCCGCGGATCTTGATCCCGGTCATGGAGGAGGTCGAGTATGAGTTCGACCAGCAGAAGTACGAGGAGTACGTGTCCTCGTCTGGATCAACCTCCCCCCGTAAGTCTAAGAAATCCCAGAAGTTCTCCTCCAGGAGAAAAGTTCGTTGGTGCGAAGAAGTTGAAGCCACCAACGACAACCTCACCCCGATCGACGCCGAAGTTGCGTCGGGTGAAGTCCCACCGGCCTCCAAGCAGGTCAAATCCGCCATTGAAGGCGTGGTGACTCTCTCTAAGAGAGCTCGCCGGAGGCAGCGTCAACGCCTCGCGAAGCAATTCGCAAAGACCATGGAATCTGTTGACGGGGTCCGCTACAACGCGGATCTGAAGAGCAAACAAGGCAAACAACCTCAACAACAAATGAATGGTGGTTCCTCCAAGCCATCAACGATGGAGTGGGTCCATGTCAAACGGAATCGCTCGACGCTGGAGGAGCGCATCCGCAAACGCCGCGCATTATCAGCGCAAGCACGGGCCAAAGCTGAGGAAGCCCGTAGAAGGGTGCAGAAGGAGGTGGCCAAGAAGCCGCCATCAACACGCAAGGTTTGGAAGTCGAAGTCTGAAGCGGCGGTTCAGACCAAGGTGCAACAACAGCAATCGTCGAAAGTACAACTTCCGGCGAGTAAATCCAAACTGCCGATCACTTCCACAACTGCTCTGGGAGATCCCGCAGGATCGTCCCAGAAGAGGAAGTCGGTTTTGGAGCGCCTCGGTCCACTTCCCAAGGAACGAGGCAAAGCTCCAGTCCAAGAACGGTTGGGGCCAATGAAGAAGTCCCAAACGATTCAACATGCTGGGGGTCGCCGCAACCCTCAACACTTGGAGAAAATCGTGGCACCCAAGTGCACAACTTTGCGCATCGAAGTGCAGGAGCCCGTTGAAGATACACGCCCACAAAGGCGCGTTTCGAGACGCGTGACTCTTGAAAGCCCAAAGAAGGCAAGTCGCCCTCAGAAGGAAACATTCTCGTCTGATGACGAAGACGTTATACCTGAGAAGTCGTGTCAACACACGATAGGTTACTCCGATCGTCAAGCTGACGAGTTGTACTATTGTGACGGGAGCACGAGGAAATCCAGAAAGAGAAGCCCTCGAAGGCTCGAAACTCATTGTCCTTGTTCAAAGCTCATTCGGGCGGTACTGTCTGAGTGCAACTGTGCCAAGGCAGTCCCCGAAAGAGTTTCTGTATTCGAAAGACTCAGCATTGAAACGCCAAAGCCAAGGTCTAGGCGTTTCCGAAGAAGAAGAACGATGGTCGAAGACGGTGAACATTCAAGGGTCACCGCCAATATGACCAGCAAGGGAGCATCGGCTCAGGACAACCCCGAGGCGATTCTAGAAATACCCCGACGAGTAACTCGTCTACAATCTGGGGCTATCATTCGCGTGACGTATGGTAGGGTTCGGACAAGAGTACCTTCGGGAGACGAAGAATCAGATGCCGGCTCAGCAGTTGCGTCTGACAATACTGTATCCAGTGAAGGGCAACCCCGCGAATCAATCATGATAAGCGCGGAGCAAGTGGCCAAGATGCTCGAAGAGGCCATGGCCAAACAACAGGAAAATTTTAGGTTCAAAATGCAGATGGCCATGCAGAGCATGAGAGAGATGCATGATCAACAGATCCAAGCACTAACGAACCAGCAAGGCGAACCAAACCGCCGTAATCCAGTTGTTCAGGAAGTGGAGAATGCGAATGCGGATGAAGCCCGCAATGTCAATGATCCTCCCATTAATACAGGGGGTGGCAATGAGGATGCTAGTCACAACACCACGCTTCCACCTCCGAATCACACTGATGAAAACTCGGGTGAAAGCTTGAAAATTAAGAACCTCGAGAGCAAAATCAATACATTGATTTCCGCTCAAGAGACGAAAAAGACAGGCATTCCTTGCCCATACCCAAGAGAGTGGGAATCAATCCCATATCCGGTGAAGTTCAGTCTAATCAACTTCACGCCGTTCGATGGGAAGGGTTCCCCCACTCAGCATTTGATTTACTTCAAATCGCACCTGGGTGTTATCTCCGGCAATGAGCCTCTGATGGTGCGGTCATTCGTTGGCACTCTTCGCGGAGCCGCCTTCGATTGGTATCGCCGTCTCAAGCCAGGAAGCGTGAATAGCTGGGAAGACATGGAGACTAAGTTCCTCACGAATTTCTTCGATGACGACACCGAGATCTCTATCGGATCGTTGCTCGATGAGAAGCAGAAGGATGGGGAGTTAGTTGACACCTTCGTCAAGAGGTTTCGGAACAAAGCGATGAATTGCCGGGACCCGATCACTGAGGAATTCATCCTCCAGACCTGCCATAACAACCTTTCGCTGGACGTGTTGGAGGCAATGGGCACAGCACCATCCAAGACATGGAAGGATCTGAAGGTTCGAGGGGAGCAAGCTGAGCGATTCCTCAAAAGAAAGAAGGCGGAGAGAGGCCAACCGGCAACAAATCCTCCGAAGCAGAACTTCAACCCGAAAGGAAAAGGTAAAGCTCACGCTAATGCCGTTGATGCTAACCAAACATTTCAATTGCAACCTCAGCAACAGCAACAGCAGCAGCAACGAGCGCCGCAACAGTCGCAGCCGCATTGGCAGCAACGGTTTCAGAAGCAAAAATCTTCAGAGCTGAAGTTTCCCAAAGTCTACTCCTTCAACGATGATGAAGTTCCCGGCATCTTCAAGTACTTGTTGGAGAACAACAAAATCCAGCTGCCGACGATCGTAGATCAGGAGGGAGCCAGCAAAGTGACGGATCCGAAGTACTGCGCATACCACAGAGCGGTCCATCATCCTACGAGGTCATGCTACCATCTCAAGGATAAGATCCAGGCGTTAATCGACGTAGGGGTCATAACCCCGAAACCGGCCAAGAATGTGGGAGCAAACGCGGTGTCAATCAGTTTCGGATCGGTGCCTATAACATGGTTCGAGCCAAAACGCGTTACCAAAGTCGGGATGAAGACGGTGAATGATGACCCACATGGACAGCACCAAAAGGGACTTGTCCCACACACAGCCCCAAACGGCGAAATCCTCTGGGTTCATCCAGATCTCATTGAAGATGAACAGTGGACCACGTCTTCGAAGAGAAAGGGCAAAGGAAAGGCTTGTCATGTGACTTCCGCAATCTTCGAAGAAGACGGCGATGAAGCTCCTACCTTTCCGCTTTCCGACGAAGAACAGGAAGTCTTCGCGACCCGGAGTGGAAATGAGTATCACTTCAAATACCCATCTCCTGGTGATCAATTAGCTGAGCAGGGAGTGACAAAATGGGGACCAGCCAAAACTCTCACAGAACTGGGGGTGATTACGGTTCCTAAACCGGTTGAGGAGGCTCGACGACAGCCGGTAGATAAACAGAAAGAAAAGAGGCCCGAGGAGGTTCAAAATCCGAAGCAATCTCGTTTCAGTCGTCCGATTGGAAAAGTAAACCGGAGAGTTCGAAAACTCCGCGTGTCTTCGACATCATGGCTCAGCTAGCCAATATTCCAGCACGGATAACGCTATATGAGTTGCTACGACTGTCGAAGGAGACTAGAGAAGCCTTGCAAGAAGCCTTGGCTGATTCAGAAGCGTTCCTCACTCGGATCAAGCCGGCGCTTGAAGAACTAGAACTGTTAGCTCAACAGTGCAATGTGGCAGCTAAGAACATTCCCTGCATCACCTTCACCAAAGAGGACATGCAGACGAAGAATTCAAACCATGATCGGCCCCTGTACTTTGTCGGGTACATTGGCTCTAGCGAAGTCAACCGAATCCAAGTGGATCCGGGTTCCGCTGTGAGTATTATGCCACTTCGCCTAATGCATAACCTTGGCATTCCAGTCAGCAAATTGGCAGCCACATGCACAGTCATTTACGGATTCAACACCAGTGGGTCAAGGCCTTTGGGAAAGATCCGAATAAAGTGCTAAATGGTCGATTTGAAGACGGAGGTCACGTGCTACGTGGTTGATGCTGAGACATCCTATAACTTACTATTGGGTCAGCCTTGGATCCATGGTAATGTTATAGTTCCCTCCACTCTACATCAGTGTTTGAAATATGTCGACACTGATGGAAGGGTTAGGACGGTGGTCGCGGATAAGCAACCATTCAAAGGGTATGAGAATTACTTCATAGATTCTCTCCTTTATGGTAATGAATCCGATACGGAACCATCGATCCAGGGCACGGACAGCGAAGAAGAAGCTGATTCTGAGGCCGGATTCGATTACAATGGCGGTTTTGTTTTAAATGACATTGTACCCTTTGTAATCAATCTTGACGATGAACAATCGTCAGATGGCGGTTGTAATTGGCAACTTGCCGATATTAAAATAAATCATGATTTAGAGTACTCCTTGTCTTTTGATGATGCGATAAAAGGATTAGACGATAATCCTGATTTATGTATGCCGCTCCGATCATCTTATGTAACGAAGAAACGCCTCCAGCATTCTTTCGGAACAACCCAGATTGTTCCTGCCAAAAGAGGGGGACAAAAAGAAGTGATTTATGGTAAAGGAGAGAATTTTCTGTTGCCAGATCATTTCCTAAGAGAAGATGAAGATGATGACAAATCTGGTCTGCATTTATCTAAATATAGTCCGGAAGCACGCAAGCTCATGGAAAGACAGGGATATGATTTCACACTCGGAGAAGGTTTGTACTTCAATCGAGGTTCTCGTATCCCAGTTAAAGCGACGTATGTACCAAAAGGGAAACCAGATGACTATTACCGTCACAAGAGAGGCTTAGGCTACGTTTCCTCGTCCGATGATGAATGTGGTTAGCAAATTATCGATCAAATTGCTAAAGCCAAGGATGGGTACTCGGCAGACTCCTCAGGATGGGATTCCGACACAAGTTTGGGAGAAATGTTCAAGACCTTAATGTCGAACATGACTACAGCTGATCCATCTACATTGGAGGACGACGATCAAATGCCAACGTGGGAGGACCCATGGGTTCATCACCTAAACATGCAATATGGTGATAGGTTCGAACAAAGAGAACCACCCACCGAAGACGAAGTAGTCCAAATTAATATGGGCGATGAGGCCAATCCAAAGCCCATATTCATCAGCGTTAGTCTTCCCCCAGATGAGAAGGAGGAATTAATTGCCCTTATCAGGGAATATATCGACGTCTTCGCTTGGAACTATGAAGACATGCCAGGGCTCGACCCCAATGTGGCAATGCACCGCCTCGACATCAAGCCGGATGCCAAACCTGTCAAACAACAGCAAAGACGGTTTTTTCCGCAGATTATGGAAGCCATTGAGGCAGAGGTTAAGAAGTTGATCGACTTAGGATTCATCCGAGAGGAACAACATCCGGACTGGTTAGCCAACATCGTTCCCGTCATGAAGAAAAATGGCAAAATCAGGATTTGCATCGACTTTAGGAACCTGAATGAAGCATGTCCAAAAGACGATTTCCCTCTCCTAATCACGAATGTCATTATCGACAATACATGCGGATTCGAGAGAATGTCCTTCATGGATGGCTTTTCGGGGTATAATCAAATTAAGATGCACCCGGATGACGAGAAACATACGGCATTCAGAACGCCTCTCGGTGTCTTCTGCTACACGGTGATGCCTTTCGGTCTGAAGAACGTAGGCGCCACATACCAACGAGCGATGACTAAGATTTTCTAGAAACACCTCAGGAAAACGGTTGAATGCTACGTTGATGATTTGGTGGTAAAAAGCCGCAACAAAGAAGATCACATCAAAGACTTGAAAACAATGTTTGATCTCATGCGGAGTCATCAATTGAAGATGAACCCTACCAAATCCTTCCTCGGAATATCCAGCAAAAAATTCCTGGGATTCGTCGTCACCACTAAAGGTATACACATCGACCCTGATAAGGTGAAGGCGATAAATGAATTGCAACCCCCGAGAAATCTAAGAGAACTCAGAGGATTGCAAGAGCGTTTAGCTTACATCCGGAGGTTCATCTCAAATCTTTCTGGGAAGTGCCAACCATTTTCTAAGCTAAACAAGAAGGGCGTGTCATTTGTTTGGGATGACGCCTGCCAAAAAGCACTCGACGATATCAAGACATATCTGATGAATCCCCCTGTTCTTGTTGCACCAAAATCAGGTAAACCGTTCTTGATTTACATCAAGGCGATGAACCATTCGATAAGTGCTTTATTAGCATAAGACGATGATAATGGTCACGAACAGGCAGTCTATTACCTAAGTCGGACCTTGATAGGCGCCGAGTCTCGATACCCGATGATTGAGAAAGAATGTCTCGCGTTAGTATTCGCAGTACAGAAGATGCGACATTACTTGGTTGGCCAGACGATTTTCGTCATTGCTAATGTTAATCCGGTACGGGTATTCATGACTCAACCGGGTTCGATGAATTGGCGGTTAGCAAAGTGGGCCCTACTCTTATCCCAGTATGATTTGCACTTCAAACAGTAGAAGTCGGTCAAAGGACAAGCGATTTGTGATCTTTTGGCGGCAAGTCCAATAACAGATACGGTTGAAGTATATGATGACTTACCAGATGAAACCCATGAGGTTAACACCACATCACACCAACAAGTATGGCAATTGTACTTTGATGGTGCTTCGAGAGCAGTTAATAAGGCAATAACCCCTGGATGTTCTAGAGTCTCCTCCGGAGTTGGAGTTGTATTAGTTTCCCCAGGGAAGCACGTGATGCCTCGAGCTTATTCACTGACGAATCCATGTTCCAATAATGTAGCCGAGTACAACGCGCACCTCATTGGACTCAGTTTCGCCAAAGAGCTGGGGGTCGAATATCTCGAAGCTTTTGGGGATTCTCAATTGATAGTCAACCAAGTTCGTGGAGAGTATGAAGTCAGGAACCCATATCTGATTCTGTACCACCAGGAGGTCATCAGAATGGCAGATTCTTTTGAAGAATTTTATATCGAATACATCCCGCGTCTCCAGAATGCTTATGCAGATGCACTGGTAACACTAGCAGTATCACTCACACAACCACCCGAAGCTGAACTGCTAGTCACAGTAAGGTCACACCAACTCTACATACCCATATACGATATGGATATCGAAGAGGAGGATGATAGAAACGTAAACGCCAAAGAGGTGAACTCAACCCAAATCGGGTCTGAGTCCCGAGATTGGCGCTTTCCCATTATTGATTACGTCCAGTATGGCATTTTACCGGAGGATGTAAAAGAAAGAGAATCTATTCGCCGAAGAGCACTACGGTTATTTTACAACACTGAGACCCGTACATTATACCGTCGAGGGTATGATGATTTGCTTCTCCGATGCCTTTCGAACGAAGAAGCAAAAGAAGTTCTTAAGGAAGCACACGAAGGAGAATGTGGCGCACATCAGCCCGGTCCCAAACTTTATGATCGAATCAGAAGAATGGGATATTTCTGGCCAACAATGGTACGTGATGCGATCGAGTACGCCCGAGAATGTCACGCCTGTCAAGTGCATGCGAATTATATGTACCAACCACTGGAGCGGTTACACACGTCAACCACGTCCTGGCCCTTCGAGACATGGGGTATGGACATTGTCGGTCCTATTTTTCCTTCTTCAGTCAAAGGTGATCGATTTATCCTCACTATCACCGACTATTTTTCAAAGTGGGCTGAAGCCATTCCGCTTAAAGAAGTGAAGACGAACAATGTCATCAACTTCATCAAGCATCATGTCATATATCGACACGGCGTGCCGAGGCGGATCATTCATGACAACGGTCCGCAATTCATAAGCAACGCTTTCATCAGGTTCTGTGACAAATTCAAGATTCAAGATATTTCGTCAACGGCTTATTATCCCGCTGCTAATGGTTTATCTGAGGCTTTCAATAAGACGATCATCAAAATCCTGTCAAAACTCGTGAAAACCAATAAGCGAGATTGGGACGATAAACTCGGCGAAGCGCTTTGGGCTTATCGCACCACCATACGTACACCTACGGGAGCCACCCCGTATTCGTTAGTATACGGATGCGAAGCAGTGCTACCGTTGGAGATTCAAATCCCGTCCCTTCGGATCGCTCTCGCAACGGAGATGAAGACCGAAGAGCAGCATCAAAAACGTCTCGAAGAACTCGAGAGGTTGGATGAAAGGCGCTTGGAAGCTCAACAACACATTGAGTTCTATCAGGCTAGAATGTCCAGGGCTTTTGACAAAAGGGTCCGCCAAAGAAGCTTCAAGGAAGGAGATCTGGTCCTCGCTGCTCGCCGACCAATAATCCTCAATTCCAAGAAGAAAGGTAAATTCGAACCCAAGTGGGAAGGATCGTTTGTAATAGACACAGTCTATTCAAACGGCGCTTACCGCCTAATTTCTTTAGAGGGCGTCAGGCAATTAATGCCAATAAATAGGAAGTTCCTAAAAAAGTATTATCCCTAGTACATTCAGAATAACTCATTTATCGGGAAGTTCCTTGAAGAATATTACACTTAATATTCTAGAGGATAACCCAAATTCATTTTCACCACCAAAATCCCTCACTGATCAAGTCCAATTGACAATGAGTCCACAAAAAAATGTTCTGCTGGGCCTCTTGATTCTTTCCATGAACAAGAGGTCCACTTTCAGCTCGGAGTCCCCTTTCGATAAACGAAAGAACTCCCTTTCTTTGGTTATAACTGAAGTTGAAATTTCACTTCGATAAATGAAGGACTCATCTTTCGATCAGATAACCAATCCTATAAAAGGTAAGTTTATCTAGGTCTTCCAGATTCTCGGAGTGGAGATCCCACTTCTAGTTTCTTTCTTGCACTGGAAATAGAATATAAAATTCTTCCTTTCCAGAATCAAGGAATAGAATATAAAATTCTTCCTTTCTTGTTTGGGGAATAGAGTATAAAATTCTTCCTTCCCACATCGATCTTTTTTTTTCAAAATTTATCAATTTAGGATTCATCCTAGGTATTTTGTCCCGAAACCTAAGCAGGGATAAGTCTGCGCCTAACACGCGCTGCCGGTTTAGTCTTTCTCCGAAGAAGAAGACACCAGAGTTCGATTCTGGGGTATTTTATCCTGAAACCTAAGTAAGGATAAGTCTGCGCTTAACATGCGCTGCCGGTTAGTTCTTAACCGTTAAAAAGAACACCCGCCCACATATTCAATAATGTGGCAGGTTGTTATTAATAACACTAGAATCCATGCCTTACACGTATGGGGAATTTCATCCTGAATCCTAAGAAAGGATATGCCGACGCCTAACACGCGTCACCGGTTTGGTTTTTATCCGTAGAAAAAGATACCAGAGCCTGACTCTGGGGACCTTTGTCCCGAAGCCTAAGTAGGGATAAGCCAACGACTAATACACGTTGCTGGGTAGCCTATTCCCATGACAATGGCAAAGTCTACATATCCCAAGTTGTAGCTAAAAGTCTAAGGGAGTTCATTCCTTTAGCACAACGTCACATGCAGAACGGATTAAGACAATCTGCATGTAAGCCCGACTCAAACGGTAGTCGGTAAGAGCACATCAAATCCGTTAAAGGCTGAGGATTTGCCAAAAATCCTGAGTCAACGTCTCATACACGTTGCTGTTTAGTCTTTTCACAGGAGAAAGACGAAGTCTACGTATTTAATGTCGTAGCACTAAAAGATTTAACTCTTTTAGCTTAACGTCATGTGCGGAACGGATTTAGACAATCCGCATGCTAGCCCGACTCAAACGGTAGTCGGTAAAGGCTAATCAAATCCGTTGAAGGCTGGGGGTTAGCCAAGAATCCTAAAGACAACACCTAACACGTGTCACCGGGTAGCCTATTCCCGTAACAATGGCGAAGTCTATGTATTCGACATCATAGCACAAAGTCTCAGAGAATTTAATCTCTGAGCGTAACGTTACATGCGAACAGATTTAAACAATCCGCATGCTAGCCCGACTCAAACAGTAGTCGGTAAAGGCTCATCAAACCCGTTGATGGCTGAGGGTTTGCCAAAAATCCTATGAGTATTATGGTCAATCATTTCAAACGGAATGACGAATCATAATAAAAATAAAGATGAGAACCAGTTTCACTAAAGGAATCAAAGGTCAAAGTACTCAGCAAACAAAATCATACATCAAAACTATGACCAAAAATCTGCTGACTGATCTTAGACAGCTTCTCATCATAAGCTTGCCTAAGTTCAGTTCTGATGGACTCCTCGGTGGTGGCTGAAGTCCTCGCAGCAATCTCCTCTGTCTTGGCTAGCTTCTGCTCCAAGGATCTCAACTCATCAGATAAAGCAGTGTGGGTTTGCTGATCCTGTGCTTTCATCATCAGAAGAATATCCAAAGACTCCTCTTTTTCACGGAGTGTTCTTCTGAGCTGGTCTATCTCTGTCGCACAGGAGGTAATAGAAAGATCGAGCTCGGCAAGCGAAGATGATCTAGTAGCAAGGCTGGTCTTAACTCGATCTACTCGGCCCCGCTGCATCTGAATCTCGAGCTCAGCAAGAATCCGAGTCTCACGTGATGACTGCAAGCGGGTATCCAGCTCGGCAGCAATAAATGAAGAAGCGCCTGCATCTCGGAGCTCACGAAACATCTGAAGCTCATGATCTAGGCAATCAAGGTCATCAACTATAGCCTGTGCCAAATCTGGATATCCTGCTTCCCTTATCAAATTGACTTTGGAATCAAGAAAAGGCTTGAATTGGCGAAGGAAGAGTCCACCGTGGAAGAGCTTGCCAATCATAGCATTCACGAAGGAGAAGAAGGAGCGAAGTTTTATGCAGAGAACGATCTTCTCAGGATCGTCGTCTGATAGCAGCTCTTTCACAAGGATATGAAGCCGAGAAGTAGACCCTACACAAAGAAGGAGAAATCCGTCAAAAATGTTTTGAGGAGGAAATAAATAATATTCTTAGTTGTCTAATTCATACCCTCTTAAGTCACTAGAGGTACTGGGGGTGTAACCGCTGCAGAGGTATCAACTGGTGTAGTTGGTCTCGCAGTCGGCTCAACAGGATCGGTCTCAACAAAAACTCCTGTCAAATTCAAAACAGAATTCTCAGAGACATCACATTATAGCTGCATTAGTCAAGAATTGGCTAGTCCTATAATTAACTAGGGAGGAGGCACGTACCTTGAAAAGAACCACCCTCAAGGTTCTCAGGGAATGTAGACTCAGGAAACATATCTCCAGGCAACTGGTCATCAATTTGAGGAGAGCCACACATGAAGTGAATCATAGGAGTGTCCACAAGCAAGCCTTCTTCGTAAAAATCATCAATCGAGAAGTCTGACACAAGAGAATATAAATACCAAAGAAGAATGAAGAGACTACAACCAATTGAAATGAGTTACCTTTTACGGATGCATTAGCCTCTTTATCTCCAAAATCCACGTTCGCCTCCTACAAGTTATCTGAAGAAGCGAGAAGTACAGAGACAATTAGAGGATGCGCAAATTCTGAATCATTCGACTCCTTTGCGTGTCATCTAAAAGATATATTATCAATAGTAGATGTACCTGGATTCGCTGGGTCGGGTCCTACATTGATGTCCTCCCTAACGTCGGCAGCTACTACAGGCCTCTCCACCTGGCGCGGTGAGTCAGGCTCGCCAGGAGATACAGGAACAGGATCGGGATTCATCTCGCTCTCTCCACGCTCTCCTATATAGAGATGGAAAAGCGTGAGTCAATGTTCTGAATAATCAAGAGGATGGTTTACAGGATAGATGTTACCTCCGTCACTAGCAGGATCATCACCAGCCAAATCCATATTAGATGCTTGTGAAGCTACGCGTGGCTTGCGAGCCAATCTCTTCCGCCTAGCAGTAGGGACAATAATCGAAGGTCTCGCCTGGGGAGGATGACGGAGCTCTTCTTCCTGGTCACCAGTGGTCCCTGAAACATCAAACCATTGTCAGCTTTAATAATTCTGGAAAGCAGAAGAAAAAGATGAATGATTAACCTCGCTCAGAAAAGTCATCGTAATCTTCAGGATCTCCTCCTGAAGCCTCGTCTGCAGAATGGAAGGTCCTCTTTCCCTCTTCATCAATCCGACGAGTCTTGTTCCGTGTCCTCTGTGACCGAGCGTTTTCCCAAATCCTACGGGAATCAACCTGAGAAGCTTCCTCGGCCTCTAGCTCTGCGATCGGCTTCACGTGGATAGTCTTATTAGCTGCTAACAACCACTTGCAGCTTAAGAAAGTGAGGTTCAATTGCCGATCAGCACTCGGGAGACTGAACTTAGCACCAGTACAGCCAGTCACGGTCCACAACCAAGCACGGAGACCATCCACCAAACCGCCGTGGGCCCGAAGCTGCTGACGGGGATTCCCGACGTAAAGCTGATCATATCCAAACTGGCGAGCGAATCGGCAGGGTAGATATGGCTCTATGAAACACTGATCCCTCAACCGAAAAGTCAGATAACCTGGCCTAATGTTCACCAGCCAGTTAAAGCAGCCGATGTCTAAGTGAGTTCGATACTCCCTCGGCCTCTCCTCATCTATAAAACAATCGCCGTATCGGCCGGTGAACTGCGGGAAGCAAGTGGAAAATGTCCAACACTTGTGGACCTGCAGCTGCTGTCTGATGTCAGGAAATCCGCGCCCCTCCCACTTGCCATTCTCAAGCAACTGTAGTAGGGGAACGGAGTGGTCGGTGGCATTCGGTACCGACATCATATCCGAACGGTGAAGGACGAACCAGGCCATCAAATAAGTGTACGGGAACTCCGTCTTAATGGTGGGAATCTGACCCGGCAAATCACTTTCCTTCCGTATAAAGGCACTAGAAAGCTGTCAAAGTCCTCGATGAATGTTGGCCACCATCACCGGAAAAAGTGAAAGTTCTTTCTTGTAGGCGAGCTGAGCTGAACTGCTGGATAGAGCACTTCCAAGGGCAAGGCGTCGCCACACTGATATGGAACCACGCACTTCTTCAACCAAATAGCGAGATAACCGGCAAGAAGAGTCATCGGTCGAATCGGTGCGGTCGCATGCCATAAGAATGATTTGAACTTGGTCCCTACAGGAAAGCCACCCTCAGGACTACTAGTGGTATAAGAATGAGCGTCAATCTTCTTCAGTAGACTGTTCACCCCTGAGGGAGTAAGTGGGGCCAACTCACAAATAGCCTCGCCAGAATTACCCTCCAGATTCTTGAACAAATAATTGGCAAACTGCTTCAGACTCACGAATACCTTAGTCCTCTTTGCTAAAGGCTCAGACTACGCCAAAGCTATATGATAGTGACAAGTGAGGTCCCATAGAGTCTCATGGTGATCGGGCATACGATCCTTCAGCTGACTCAATTCATGGTTGGAGGGAAAGTATTCCTGATATAACATCTGTCCCATGGGTAAGCCAGAAATCCTGTGCATCTCGTGAAGAGCCAAGCCCAACTCTCCTTGTCGGGTCAGAAAAGTGTTCGAATCTGGATTATAAAGCTCGAACAAAGCACATAAATGCCTCGCGCTGACAGGCAAGCCATACATAGTGGCACGAACGGCTGCATATAAACCACAGGCGTGCAACTCCTCACCCCATCGGCTCAAGACGTACATCGTCATGCGAGTCCACCAAAGCTTGTCCAAAGAATGGACCCAACCATTAATCCTGTGATGCGTCGTAGGCATCTCTCGTCCTAGAACAGCGAGGCGATTCCTCAAGGTAGAAGCGGTGGCAAGGAACTCATTACGTGGTGGTGCATCCAGCCCCAATACCCCAGGACGCAATCCGGTGACATGACTCCTACTCAAGCCAGGAAATGCCTGATGAGTGATGTAGCCGCAGTGGACACTCTCATGCTCCTCCGTCAAGCGTCACGACATCTCCCGTGTCACAGCCTGACGCCTGAACTCAGTCAATGAACGATGCCGAGGAATCTTCGGTAAATATATGAAGCCACTGCCAGTTTTATGAAGCCACTGCTCGGCCTCAATAAACACGGCATCCGGGTCTTCGACAGAGTCGCCGAATAAGAAATCACTCTTCCGAAGAGGCTGAATAGAACTGGCGTCCTTCACGAAAGGTGCGTCGGTAATCAACTGTCGAAGAGCTCGGTGCCCACCTTCCTTCACCACCTGGGCAACCTCAGTCGACGTGGCCGAAACGAACTGAGGGGTAACTGGAATAGGGGAAAAGTCGTCGGAAGTCGAATAGTACTCACCACGACGCCCGTACACTGCGTGAGATGAGAACGCTCCAGAAGGATATCCCACTAGAAATAAACAGTTAAACATCTGTTAGTCTCAATTATAAAAGGAAGTTGAACTCATCTTACAAATGGGTAGGATAGAGTCATTGCCTTATAAAGGGTGAGACGATTCGGCCACATTGTGCAATCATAAGATAGGGTATATTGACAATATATCCCTGCCTTATAAAGCACAGTGCAGCGTCAAATCGCCCCCTTTATTTTGAGATATGGTTTTGACCAAGCAAAACCTATCTTTAAAGCGTCGATCCTCACCAAGGAGAATCAAGGCTCTTCCCGATTGCCTCACCAAGGAGAACAACGTGGGGTAAAAGGACCAATTTGCAAATTTCTAAGAAAAAGGGGCTAATTTGTAAATTTCCAAATATTGCCAAAAATAGCTCACCGGCATAAGAGGGAGGCGCGCCATCAGCCGACGTAGCAGGGGAACGACCTCTCGAGACACGCGATATAATGAGCTGTAAAATAAATTGAGGGATAAGTTCCAGAAAAAGTTTTCCTTTTTATCAATTCTACCCCCTTGAAAGAGAAGCTCGAGGCGCCAAATCATAATTCTAACCCTCATAGGCAACCCCATGAATTCATAAATTAAATTAAACATGAAAATATCCTAAATTATGGAGGATTTACCTGAGAAATAGTTTGAGGATCCGACAAAAATTTGATCTTGAAAAGGGCTCGAACCACGTGCTCGAGGGGCCTGAGAGAAACACTAAATATGGAAGTTTGGGGAGATTTTTCAGTCCAAGATCAAAAGGAAGTCTAGATCTAAGACAAATATCAAGGTTTGGGGGAGAAAAGATGCTCGAGGGAAAGAAAATCGAGAAAAGAGGCAAAGGGGGTGGCCGGCCCTAGAAGGAGAAAAAAAAGAAAAGAAAAAGAAAAGGAAAAAGAACCCTTTTATAAAGTGAACCAGACCGGACCAGGCTGAACCAGACCAGACCAGTCCAAATGAGTTCAAAAGAGGCTAAATCAGGCTGAACCAGACCAAACCAGACTGAACCAGACCAGACCAGGATGAACCAGTCTGAACCAGTCTTGAACCAGTCCTGAACCAGTTTGAACCAGGTTAAACCGGTCTTGAACCAGGTTGAACTAGTTTGAACCAGAATTCAAATTGAAGCTGAATTGAGCGTCGAAACAACTTCAAATCAACCGAGGGTTCAATTCCTTGTTTATTTTGGCCTCTCCCGCACATTCGGAAGGAGCGGAAGAATTTTGAGCCAGATTGTTGCCTTTTTTGGGTCATTATCAGACCGGTTTAGATAATTATCATACCGATTCAGCTCATTTGGGCATGAGAAATACTCCAATGAGACTCAACGCCAACAATCGAGGGTCAGTTATATGTTGAACCAACAAGCACGAGCTAAAGATTGGAAAATCAGGAATCGACTTCAAGTTCAAAATTCCGACAACGGTCAGACAATAAATGCAGCACCGGAACCCTTACAGACGTTCGACAAAGCACCGGACAGCCTGAAGGATTGAAGGAATACAGAACGAAAAGTCATTCTAAGGTCCCGTTACACCGATTGAGGGTAGGGGCAATCATATCCAAAGCATTCCAGACCTTTCTATAAAAGAACGAGGTTGAAATACTTTGGAGGGGGTATCTGTAGGCGTATAAAATTGCCTATAGGTCCCTTAGCATAGCTCGGCACGATAATTCAACAAATCAACGAACGTTCGAGTGACGAGGCGACGTGATCAATGAATTGCACGCAAGCAACAGAATGCGTTCGCGTGTGGAACCAATCCAACGGTTCGGGAAGTCAACAAGTCGTCCAACCATAAAACGGATTCGAACTCAAACATCGAGGTGGATTTACTGCCAAATAAAGACCCGGACTATCAAATCAAAGTCCGGATAAATCGAATACAGAACCGGAAGATGGGAAACGATGGAAAACACCCCAAGGGGGCTCGTCAAAAACCGAACCACCTCAAGGTGGCTCGGCCAAAGCCGAGCCACCCCAGGGTGGCTCGGCCAAGGCCAAGCCACCTCAGGGTGGCTCGGCCCAGTGCCGAGCCACCCTGAGGTGGCCGGCCCAGATCTGTGCAAAATGCACAGATCTGGTTGCCTATAAATAGGGGGTGTCATAGGACTTTTGGGAAGAACTTTTGAAGAGCCGAAACTCTACTGGATTGAGACCTTGTGCTCGAGTTCTTGAAGGCTTGAAGACTTGGACGTTTGGATCTGATTCTCGGCGAGCACCCGCATCACAAAAGGCAGGAGTTCGAGAGGATCGAGATCTCAGATCTACGTTGCTACACTCCGGATCAAAGCTTGGTCTTTGATCCCGAGATTTGAGCGGTTGTTTCCTTGGTGAAATAATCCCTCCGGCTATTATTTCCTTGGTGAAATAATACCCGTAATATTGCGTAGATCTGCTTGGATCCAGATCGTGCGATGGTCAACGGGTTAACCATCGGCGCAGGCAAGCAACCCACGCAAGCGAGTGACCGGACAACAGGAGCTCGTGATTTGTTCGATAAAAGAGAAAAGTTGTAATTTTTATTTCTTTTTTGTTTGATTTTCATTGTAACCGGATCTTATAAAAAGACCGGATCTTTCTGTAACGCAAAAAGTTGTTATTGAAGAGTGCAATGGAATCGTCAATGAAGAAAGCATCAAATTTTCCCACGAACACCAGGTAATGTCGCATCTTTTGGATGGCGAAAACCAGTGCCAGACATTCTTTTTCGACCATCGGGTACCGTTGTTCAGCCCCTTGTAGGGTCCTACTCAAGTAGTAGATGCCTTGATCAGGGCCCGCGTCATCATTTTGTGCCAAGAGAGTACCCAGGGAATGCTCCATGGCGCGGATATAGATGAGGAATGGCCTCCCTGAAATTGGCGCAGCGAGGACTGGCGGATTCGAAAGGTAAGCCTTGATGTCCTCGAAGGCCTTTTGGCAAGACTCGTCCCATACGAAGGAAGTGCCCTTCTTCATAAGTTTGGAGAACGGCTGGCACTTGCCCGACAGGTTTGAAATGAACCTTCGGATATAAGCCAATCGTCCTTGAAGACCTCTCAATTCTTTAAGATTTCGGGGCGGCTGAAGCTCTTGAATGGCTCGCACCTTGTCTGGATCGATCCGGATCCCTTTCTTCGTGATGACGAAGCCCAGGAATTTACCACTAGACATCCCTAGAAATGACTTCGTGGGGTTCATCTTGAGCTGATGAATCCTCATGAGTTCGAACATCGTCCTCAAGTCTTGGAGGTGGTCGTCTTTGTGGCGACTCTTCACGGCCAGGTCGTCTACATAGCATTCCACCGTCTTTCGCAGGTGCTCTTGAAAGATCGTGCTCATGGCGCGTTGATAGGTTGCACCAGCATTCTTGAGTCCAAAGGGCATGACCGTGTAGCAGTACACCCCCATGGGAGTGCGGAACGAAGTGTGTTTCTCATCTTCGGGGTGCATTTTGATCTGATTGTATCCTGAGAAACCGTCCATGAAGGACATCCTCTCGAATCCACACGTGTTGTCGATGATGACATCCGTGATGGGTAAAGGAAATTCGTCCTTTGGGCACGTGGCGTTGAGGTCCCTGAAGTCAATGCAGATGCGGATTTTACCGTTTTTCTTCAAGACCGAAACAATGTTTGCCACCCAGTCAGGGTGCTGTTCCTCTCTAATGAAGCCGGACTCAATGAGCTTCTTCACTTCAGCCTCAATCGCCTCCATGATCTGAGGGCGAAAGCGTCTCTGCTGTTGTTTGACTGGTTTGGCGTCTGAGCTGATGTTGAGGCGATGCGTAGCGATCCGCGGGTCCAAGCCATGCATATCCTCGTAATTCCATGCGAAGACGTCAATGTATTCCCGTATGAGGGCGATGAGGTCTTCTTTTTCTTGGGGTGGCAGACTACCACTGATGAATATGGGCTTGGGATTCGCCTTAGTGCCCATGTTCACCTGGAGGATTTCGTCTTCAGTCGGTGGTTCCCGCTGCTCGAAGCGACTTCTCCACTGGACGTTAACATGGCGATCCCATGTCTCGTCATAAAGTGGAAGTTTTCCATCCTCCGCAAGCTCAACGGGATCTATCGTGGCCATGTTGACTGTGAGGCCCTCGAACAGATCCCTCACGCTGACATCCGAGTCCTATGCCGAGGTTACTGACGATTGATCCCCTGAACATGCATAGTCGGAATCGTCGTTGACGTAGAAACACAAATCCGACGAGGAGGAGGAGTAGCCTAAGCCTCTCCTAGTCCTGTTGAAGTAATTTGAGGGTTTCCCCTTAGGTACGTAAGCGGGTTGGATGACCGTCTTGCGTCCTCGGCCGTAATTGAGGCCCTCCAAACGAGTGAGGTCGTACCCCATATCGCTCATCATGCGTTTCGCAATTCGACTGTACTGCGAAAACTGGGGCGCTGGGTCTTCGTCTTCAGACTCATCCCAGAGCGTGTGCAGGGGCTGGTCGATCCGGCCGAAGATAATGTCTTTTAGATATTTATCTCGGGCTGGCACAACAAACATGGCTCGCGACGAGTCAATCGGCCGCCTCCTCACGACGTACGACGAGCATACCGGCATGTGCAGGGAGGGATCGCCGTGGAGTTTTGTCCACGAGTCATTGGGTTCATCGTCCTCAGACGTAGAACAAGACGACACATAAGCAAAGTCGGACTTTTCATTCATGATAATCTTCCCCGCCTGAGCGGCGTTGGTTACATGGTGACTCTCATACCCGATTACAATTGACTCGAAGTCGTTTAGTATTAGGCTATCGCCGTACTCAGGTTCGTTATCCGCCTTGTTGCCGCTTTCCAGCTCCTCAACTGGCGGTTCGACAGGGTCCTGATACAGCAGAGAGTCTGTGAAGTAATTCTCGACGCCTTTGAAAGGTTGTCTGTCGGCTACTACAGTCTTCACACGTTCATAATCGTCGACGTACTTCAAGCACTGGTGAAGGGTGGACGGGACTATTCGGTTGCCATGGATCCACGGGCGTCCTAAGAGCACGTTGTAGGAAGGCTCGGCATCGATGACATAGCAGGTCACCTCCGTCTTCATGTCGCCTATGCGGCATTTCAGGCGGATTTTACCCAGCGGCCGCGTTCCCGTGGTGTTAAAGCCGAAAATGGTCGTGGTGGTCGAGGATAAACGCTTCGGCGGTATCCCCAGGTGCTTGATTAATTTTAGGGGTACGATGCTCAGCGCAGAACCCGGGTCGACTTGGATCCGATCCACTTTCGCCGATCCGACATATCCTGTGAAGTACAGAGGTCGATCGTGAGACGTGCTCTTGATGATCATGTCCTCAGGAGTGAAGGTGATGCACGTGACTCGTCTATCTGAGACCTGGCAACAATTCGCACATTCCTGTTCCGTCTCCATCTCTTTTGAGAAATAGGTCGAGAATGCCTCCGAATCCGCCAACGCCTCCTGTAGGGCCTCCCGAGTAGACCTGGACAACCGGAGGAGGTCGTACATGGTGATTCGCGCTGGGATGCTTTTCAGCTGTGCGAGCACATTGAATCGGAAAGGTTGACGGCTTGAGCTAGGTGCATCTGGATTGGGAGGGGTTGTTGCGGCTGGCCTCGCGGGAGGTCTTGCCGCGTTCTCTACCCTCGTGGGGTATTCTTTGGCGAATTCCTTTCCTGCCCTCGTGGCGAAGACATTGTATCCCCCTCGGAATCAGTAAGGGCGGTTATCACTTCGCCGTCTCTATCTGGAATGGCAGAGACAACGTTGCAATGTTTTCTCTTGGCCTCTTTCGAGGGCCTTGTAGTCCACTGTTCGTCGTTGAGGAGGTCTGGGTGGACCCACATTATCTGTCCCGATGGTAGGGTCTGCGGGACCAAGCCCTTCTCCCGCTGGTTGTGAGGATCGTCGTTGGTGATCTTCAAAACCGCGTTGGGGATAGGAACTACCCCGGCCGGAGCTCGGACCTCTGGGAGATTTGTCCCAAAGCTCAAGGTGATCATGTTCGTGGTCACTTGCTTTTGAACCTTCTCCTTCTTCAACACCCCTGCGTCGTAGAGGGCCTGAAGCTTGTCCTTGAGGATGTAGCATTTGGTCGTGTGGTGACCAAGGAACCTGTGATAAGCACAGTAGGTTGGGTCACTGGTTTTGTCTGCCTCCTCAGGCTTCGTGGCCTCCGGCAGTTTGATTCGACCACTCTTGAGCAGAGTATCGAACGTCACCACCACCTGGTCTTCTTTGAAGTCATACTACCGCGGGGGGCGTTGTTCAAATTGCCTAGGCTTCTGCCTCTGAGTAGTCTTTGGCACTGGGACAGAGTCAACAACCATAATTTCTTTTCCTCTTGTTCGAGGTGGGTTCTTCGGCGTGGCTGGTTCCGCAGCTCCTTTCTTAGGCTGTGGTTCTTCGGCCTCGAGCCTTTTGATCATGTTCTCCACCTGCTCACCCTAACACACAAGCTCTTTCCACGTCCGGGTTTCCACCGCGCCTATTTTGGATATGATGTGGATTGATAGGTTGTTACGACACATCTCGATCAGTGTCGACTCGGAGACTTGGTCCCGACAGTGGACTGATCGGTTCCGAAATCTTTCTACGAAGTCATTGACCGACTCCGACTTCCGTTGTTTCTCCGCGAGGAGGGTGGCCATCGACACTTCTGTGACGTCGTCGAAAAAACGGGCTAAAAAGAGCCTTTCGACGTCAGCCCATGACTTGATCGAGCCGGGTTCCAGCTTGCGGAACCATTCAAAGGCCACCCTTTTGAGGGTACCTATGAATAGTCACGTAAGAATGGCGTCATTCCCCGTATGGAACCCAGTCTAGGCCATGAAGTAGTAAATGTGCTGGGAAGGTGAGCCCTTGCCGTCGAATTGCACCAGGCTGATCGGCTTGAACTTCACCGGGTATGGGACTGTATCCCACTCAATGGGGTAGAGACGAACCACCCCCAGCTTGTTCATATTTTGCTGAAGCTTCAGCGCGTTAAGCTGGTCCTGGAACTCATCGAATCTCTTGTCACGGGTGCCATCCCCGGTGTGTGACGTCCCTAGCGACGTCTTGGAAGAGTAATCGGATTGCGGATTACTGTTGTCTTCCGTTTCCGTCGCAGGACGGTGGGGAGGTACCCACTCTCTATCCCCAGTTCGTCGGGGTAAGGGACGTTGGGCTCTTTTCTTCTTCTTCTTCTTGTTCAGAAGTTGCTCCATCATCTCTCGTAGAGAGTCGATGGTCGCCTGCTGTTCTTCCAGCTTTTGAGCCATCGTCTGGTCATGAGTAAGTTCTGTCATGTGTACCCTCGTAGGTACTTCCTGACTCGAGTGTGAGGTCCGGGACGTGGCCACCGCCGAATGAACCTCGTCTTCGCCGTGGGAGGACAGTGCCAGGGTCGAGTAATCAAACCCGATGCTTACTCCCCCCCTGCGACTGCGGGTTCGCTAGTATATGCCGCCTTGTCCGCGCTGGGCGAATCGGCGGTTAGGTCTTAGAACGGAATCTGAATCTGGGGAATCGGAGAGTACCCCCTTACCCCTGTCCGTCATGTTGACTGTGGCGGACGGGAGTTCTAGGTCGTCGGCAGCGTGTCTTTTTTGGTGACGACGCTTTCGACGGGAGGTCCTCCGTCGTGAGGTTTGTTGAGAAAGTCTCTCAAACACTGAAGGTTTCGCCGTTCCTAAGCATTGGCAGTCGGCGAGCACCGTGTGAATGAGCCTTTCGCAATGACACTAAGGACTCGCCTCATGTATAGTGCGCTTGCGAGTCAGGTATTCTCGAAGATCTCCTGTGAGTGGTTGATGACAACCCCCAGTATCAGAAGGATCGTTTGGGTGTGTACATGAGAGATCTTTGGATGTACTCTCTAGCGCACGCTGGGTGGAGTGATGTGGTGTTGGAGTTAGGCGATCTCACTTTGACAGGCGAGTTTTCACGTTTGGGCGAACTCCAGCGCGTAGGCGAGTTTCGACCCTTCGTTTGAGCGAGTGGGCTCGCGAAGTGTCGCCTACTTCCTTGTCTTTGTGTTTATCCGCCAAAATATTATGGCGAGGCTCGCCAGCCTTCGAAGACTCACCTATTCTGACGGGTCCATTCGCTTGGGGTGGTTTATTCGCGTCAGGGATGTGACCTGAAAAGTAAAGTCCACCTAAGCGGGTGGCCCCATCCTTCTTGGTTGGCGTTCCTGATTTGGAGGGCCTCCCAATTTTGGGCGAGTTGCTTTCTCGTTTCTCGCTTCTTGGGCCTGCATGGTAGTTCAGGCCGTTGTGTGAAGCGGAGGTGTGGGTTCCTTGTCCGTCAAACGCCTGCCGTCGCTGTTGGCTAGCTCTTCCAGCGGGGAGAGCATATGCGCGGGCTGTGGCAGCGTGGCTTGTGCCGGAGCGAACCGATGCCTCTTTGGTGACGGGTGTTACTGAGGGTCGTTTGGCGACCCATCTACTAGACCCTCCCTCCACATTCTCGATCTGGGACTTGTCCTCGAGAGTGTTTGGGGTGGGTTTCCCCGTCGAGACTTGGGTAGAACCTTCTGGCGCGGGAGCTTTGACCGTCTAAGGTAGGCTCCTGCGCACAACTCTGTGGCGCTTGCGGGACGCCTCGCCACCGGAAGAGGAGGAAGACAAGTACTCTTCGTACTAGGCCTGGTCAAACTCGATCTCTAGGGACTCCACCGTCGTCCCAACAGCAACCTCGTCGAACTGAGCTACCACCATTTTGTTTGAAGAAACAGCTTCTCCCACTGTGGTCGCCATCTTCTGTAGGTGTAAATTTCTGATTTTCCCAAAAATGGGGGATTTTGTTTGTATTTATAAGAAAGCTTATTACAAACTAAATCAATCTGAATTACAACAGAAGCAGAGGGAAGGCCCTCTTTGTTTAATCGTGGAGACTTTAAGGTAGCTACAGGATGCTTCGCTCGGTACTCACGCCGAGTCTGCTTCCCTTGGACGATTCGACCGAGGTTGTCGGAGAGCTTCAGTACTCAGTAGAAGCTCGAGGTGAAGGAGTTCATCTCTTCTGGCTCGCCGGCGATCGGGGCTCGGAGCTAGGAGATGGTGCTGTAATGCAAGGGTATGCAGAAAGCTTCTTCCTCTCTTGATTGATCAATCGATCGATCCCTTTCCAAGTTGCTGAAAGAAGCCTTTTAACAGGAGAGATACAATTTGGCTGTTCCTTAAATTATGGGATGTGACCATACATTGTCCAGAGACATTCTGCTGTTTCTCTGTGTTGCCAGCGGTCATTCGATGAGCCGCGTGTTGCGTCGCGTCGCGTGGGAGTGGGAAAGCCCCTCCTCGTAGCCGTGACGGCGGTTGCCAGATGCTTGAGTGGATCTGACCAACTCAGCGAGCGCTGATGGCTCTTGCTCTTCGTTTGGACGAGTGAGGTAAGCAGCATTTATGAGGATGCAGGCTGCTCTGGCAGCTGTCTGCTCACCTGTGCTGTGAGCCACCGAGAGGCCATTTGACGGTCCTGGGGTCCTGTGCCTTCTCTCCTCTCCCTGTGTCTTGGCAGAGGTTGGAGAATGGACGTCGCATGTCTGAGCGAGCTCCAGATAGCTTGCGGCGCGCCGACGGCTTTGGTTTTCCATTCTGATGGGTGAAGTGACCCGCATTTATGAGTATGCAGGCCGGTCTGGCGCCTATCTTGTTCGCTTGGATTGCGGGCGGCCATCTGACGAATCTGGAGCGATGTGCTCCCTCCCTGCATCGCGGGAAATAGGGGAGATTCGTCCCTGGAAACCCGGCTTTCAACTTACGTAGGTAGACGTGGCCCTTTGTGGGCGGGTTTGGTATATGGGGGCGGATTTGAGCCCCTGCGCGCAGATGGAGGCGAATTCGCACCCCTGTGAGCGGCCTTGGCTCATGAGGGCAGATTTGAACATCTGCGAGCGGATCTGGCTTATGAGGGCGGATCCACTTCTATGCGACTTGGTGTGTGGGGGCCTAGGTGTGCCGTCGAATCCATCTCATGGCTACACTCCATTCTTCATCTACGTGGATAGTCTCGATTTATGGGCGAATTTGTTTGCTAGTCCGCCGCGGTAATTTTTTACCGTCTACAGCGATGTAGTTCCATTGGATGTTTGTCAGGTTATACTGAGCGATCCCTATTTGTGGGATAGATACACGATCTACGAGAGGTGGGCTCAGAAGTACATATTTACCAAAGATGGTGAAAAGTTCATATTTCATTTTGCATCTCTTCTGAAGGAGACAAACTTGGTGACGGTGAACCGAGCAAAAAGGTTAGTGAATGCAAGAAAGATGTTTGTTACGCTATGCAATAGTCGTTATGAGGAGCCACTAAAAGAGGGTTGCAATTTGGGGAAGAAGGTGACTACGATGAGACGTGGGACGAAGGAGTTGTTTTTGATCGAACGTCGAGACCAGATTCCTAGAAAAGCCAGTGGTTCAGGAAAGGAGGGGATCGCGAGTTCCCTCAGCTACAGTTCTAACTTGAACAAGACTTCAAGTTCCTAAAGGGGGAGCCATGATATGGATGTATCTTCTTTCTTGCTTCGGAAGTTTAGCGATCCTCATAGGAGCTTGTGGATAGATGATTCTCATGGTATCTTGAGAATAGAAACGTGGACGAAGTCGTTGAAGGCGGCAAAGGCAAATATTATAGGAAAAGACTGTAGGAGGCATTTTGAGCTTCCAGCGATCGACCGCACGTGACGTCACGGTCGACCGTGAGCGTGCATAGCACAGAGAAAAGTCTCTGGACTTTTCGCTGTCGACCGTGACAAATTCGGCGGTCGACCACCAAAATCCTGTAGTCGATTTTGGTTTCGGTCGTTGGATCTGGTCGACCGCGATGGTCTCTACGGTCGACCGTGACGGTTTCCTGGGCCTTCCTGGTTCATTTGGGACTCTGTTTTCCTATTTCATTTTAGTTTGTTTAATTACAAGTTTACCATCCACGTTGTAAACTCTATAAATAGAATTATTTTAGGGTTCTAAACAATCAGAAATAAGAGATAAGAGGTGATATTCTAATCAAGAGATTAAGGTTTAGAGAGATTTAGGAGATCGTTCCTGATTCTAGAGATATTGTGAGAGAGAGGGATTTCTAATCTATTATTCTCATAATCTAGAATCTAGAGAATGTATTTTCCTTCGCCTAAAACTAAATTGTTCTTGTATTTTTTTTCTATCATCTTCTTCACAACTCACTCTTGATAATTCCGTAATCAAGGGTGCTCGTCTGGCGACTCGTATTATAATCATCTTAGAAATGATTAAATAGCCACAGTGGGAGGTTCTTAATAACGATTAAGAATAAATTATCCCGATGATTGGTTTTCACCATGAATAATTGGTTTGGGTTATCCTTAAGAATATCAAATGTAGTATTCTCTAGGAACTTCCCATTGGAATGGATTGAGGTATTCCTCCCCCAGCTCTTTGACGAACCTAAATCTAATTGTATTCGACTACATTGTCTGGTTATCCTTAAGAATATTAAGAGTAATATTCTCTAGGAACTTCCTATTGTTAGAAATAATGGAAATAGTTTAACCTCATATACCAATCAGAAGAAACCGTTCTCATTCGGCTTATTTTGGCGTTATGATGCTAGCGTCAACCAATGCTTGAATATTATTTTTGAGAGAGAAGCAAACCTCGGTGGGATGAAGGATCCTCCTGTGGTATGCACAGTACTTTAGATCCGAAGTGTTATTAGCTTCCTCCTGATTCGTAATAGGTGGCAGCTTGATTTTGTTGCTTTCAAAGAGGTATTTAAAGATAACTGGAACCTATTCATCTTAAAAGGAGTACTCTTTTTGGAATCTCGGATCCGGAGTCCTTTGTTGCTTCTGAGGATGCTGTTGTGATATTTGATTAGCGTCAATAGCTACAGCAGGTGCTTTTCCCTTATCACAAAAAGCAAAATTCGAGTTCGGGGGGTTAGTCGTCGGTTGGCCTCTTTCAAGATTTTTTCTTTTAAGAAAGCGTTCGGTCTTTCTTCGTAAGTTTTAATTCTTTCCATGTTGTGGATGGTACGGCCCCCAGAGCTTCTGGCACATCAATGGAAAGATTGTTTTGGCATGTCTGCAATATAAATTCCTCAGTGACAGGATTCTTGCAATTCATTACCTTGTTACGGAAGCGTTTAACAAAGTTGTCAACTGACTCTCCATCCTTTTATTTCTTGTCCAAAAGGGCTCCGATTAACATTTTAGTGTCATTATCAAAGAAGTTGTTAAGGAGCGAGCTTTCCATATCATCCCAGCTATTGATACTTCCTGGCTTGAGATGGCAGTACCAATCGAAGGCAGCTCCATGAAGGGTACCAAGGAATGATCAGACCATCAAGGGTTTATTACCAGAGATCACGCCTAGGTGGGACTTGAAGTAGATTAAGTGCTGAGTGGGGGATCCTTTCCTGTCGAACTGGTTGAAGTTTATCAGATTAAACTTCGTCGGATATGGGATCAACTCCCACTCTCTTGGATAGGGACATAGAATACCGGTCTTCTAGCTCTTGAGTAGACATCAATGCATTGATATTGCTCTCTAGGTCTTTTATTTTATTGTACTTGCTTGTATTCTTCTTCAGACGATTTCGAGGAGAAACAACTGAACCAAACCCAGCGTTGTCATCCTCGGTGGGACCACCCCCACCATTTTGGTCAACAGGAGGGGTATCAACGTTAAGATTTTCATCCACGCCTGAATCACTATCTTCTTGATTGGTAACGTTATGATGACTAGATTCACCAATCTAATTGATAAGGCTTGAATCTGTTGATCATGCAATTCCCTTATCCATTGTACAGTCAATTCTATTTCAAATTTAAAATTCTATTTTTGCTTGGCCAGAGCGTCTTTAAGGATTTTGGCCATTTGTTTAGTATTGATCATGAAAACCTCACAAGATTGTCCTGTGCTAGACACCATATTGTCAGAAGCGATCGTGGAGTTGGCGTCTGAAATTTCATCCTCCGAGAAGTGTCCTCTATTCAGTCTAGGTCGTCTAGTTCCTGACTGTAACCAAGCAATGTGCTGAGATGCCTCTGAGAAAGAGTCAGGGTTGTAACGCCTTGTCAATTTTCTTTTATCAGCCATACTAATAGTAACTTCTGGAAGCTCAATATCATGACCGGTAGATTTCTTCTTGTAGAAGCATCTTGGTTTAGATTTGGGCACTTCGGTGGAGATTCTTTCAAATACCAAGACCCTCCGTGGAGTGGTCTTGTAGTAGCTACACTCTGATAATACTACTTTGATAGGTTTGGCACACGAACAGTGAAAATTTGTTTCACGGGTACTTCTCTTCCGAGACTTGTTCATACCCTCAGCCCGATAGTACAACTCATCGACATGATTACCGGAGCAACCTATCGTGTGCTGGTATGACTTCCAAGGTTAACGTCGTTATCTTCTGACGAACATGTTTCCATTTGGGGACATAACGCCTCGTTGGTGTTCTCAAGAGTCACTTGTTTGGAACCATACCTTCGTGAGCATGGAGCCTCAACATGCCCTTTGATTTCAACTCACAATTCGAGGCAAGTGGTCACCAGTACTTTCCAAATATATGAGGTCCTTGACTTGTCGGGAGGACGCACACGACCCCCAGTCTGCCGAATTCCTCGGGGTTCATTTACCGAGCCTAACCGTTCTTTGACCGAAACTTTGCCTTGATCCTTATGCGAAGGACCAAGGTGGTTCGCCATTGTCATCTTAAATCCGGAGAGATCCACACTGCTATGGGACTTTACTAGAGGTACAGGATCAACTGGGGTAGAAGGGGAACTCGACGGAAGTGGATAAATAATTGCGGGAGCTAGTCTAGCTCGGCTCCGTCACGGTCACCTTGAGGTGACCCGCAGCTGGCCGGGTCACCTTGAGGTGACCCTCAACTGACCGGGTCACCTTGCGGTGATTTGTGTTTTTTGGTCTTCTCAAACGCTGTTTTGAACTTGGGCCTCCATACTTAGCATGATTTTCGTGGTTTTTTGGCCACCTCTTTCTTTTGTAATTTTTGTGCCTCTTGCACGAGAATCCATGCATGTGTGAGTAGTGCATGAAACTTCTGAATACGCTCCTCGAGAGTCAAACAGGTCTTTTTGATGCAGACCCATTCATCGGTTGATGGTTTGGAGGAAGAGCCATTTGCTCGCTATTGAGGCGCTTGGCGTTTTGTTAATTCTAGATCTGCCTTATAACGAATCTCGTCAACCAGCTACAAGGCCTTAGCTAGTTGACGCACGAGGCGTTGGAGTTTCCTTTGACGGGTCCTCTTTGACAGAATCGGCATACCCTCAGCACTCAACTCCTTGATTGATAAGGAGTTTAAATATACAGATCCGGCTTCATTGGACACCGGAGGGGTGTGGTAAGGCGCAACTGTAGTAGCAATGAGATTGTTTGGGGAGAAAGTTGATGTATTCATTACTGTGTTCATTACAACTTTAAATGTTACAATGAAAACAAAAAAAATAGTCTTTTTACAAGACCCTTACACAATGAAAAAAATACAACTTTCGTCAAATAGCGCAACGGGTGCTTATCGCCCGCTGCTTGCGTGGGATCTTATCCTGCGATAGTGATGTTAGTATCTGTGGACCACTAAATGATCAGATCAGATCTAGAGCTTTGTCGATTCACGAAGGAATCAAGAAACCAAAGTAATTATCTTGGCAATGGCGAGATAATCATTCTTCTCAAGATCACTGCAACGAGGCAATCTTAAGGCAAAGGACCAGGACATGTAGATCTGATGAGCTCCTCTTCTTTATACCGACGAACTCGATCTGATCTCCTCCACTCTTCTAAAATTCGTGCTCCTTTAGTTTTTAGTTCAGCAAGGCTTCGCTAACGCTCGAGAATTCCAGATCTGAAAAAATGAAGGCCCTGGGGCTGTATTTATATGTTTGGGGTCCCTTGTTTTCGGATAAGAACGGCCGATTCCCCTTATCCTCAGTTGTAACCACTTAACCATATTCATAGATAATATTTTATCAGTTGGAGCAAATCCAGATTGTTAACGGTTGAAAAACGGCTTAAATCTGCTAAAATCTGATTTTCGGGTCAGCGGACACTCGTGGGTGTCTCGGCCAACCTTTGGCCGAGACACCTCTTGGTGTCTCGGCTAAGTCTTGGCCGAGACACCATTTGGCGTCTCGGCCAAGCTTTGGCCAAGACACCACTTGGTGTCTCGGCTAAGCATTGGCTGAGACACCTCTTGGTGTCTCGCCGAGGTTTGGCTTTGAGAATTCTGTTCGTTTTTGCTGTATTTTCATCATCTGAACTCGGAATCACGCGATTCAAAATACGTCAAAAAACCGACAAGGAGATCTATAAGCTCCCATGATTGAATCATATGTGGAATGAATGGGACACGAGAGGCGCTTCATCTTTCGTAAGCGATGTGCAGCTCCCGGTCTATTTGTGTTTCCGTTTTTTCAAAATTTCGTTGCTTTGCATGGTCCGTCGACTCACTTCATGCATTTGTCATTGTCAAATAAGCTTTTGTGACTCGAATAGCAATGTTCATCATCTTCTCTCTATCTCAAGCCACATACGGGGACCTACAGGTAATTTTTGACGCCTACAGATACCCCCTCCAAACTGTTTCAGCTCGTTTCTTTTATAGATGAGCCTAAAATACTTTGGATATGATTGGTCCAACCTTCAGTCGGTGTAAAAGGACCTGTAGTTAGCTTTAATTCTTGACTCCTTCGATTTTCAATCTATTCGATATTTTGACGAATAGCTAAAGTTCTCCCGGCGTTGCGTTTATCGTCTGGCCGTCGTCGAAGTGTTGAATCAAAACTGGTGAGTTGATTTTAGCTTGTATCATCAAGTTGACTTAGAACCGCCTATCTCTGTCACAACGTGTTGCCAACATTAACTCAGAGCTACGTGTTGACCGACATTGACTTTAGGGTTTCGGATTGCCTGACATTGACTTTTCGTCACAACATGTTGAGTGGCGTTGACCTAGGGTTACGCGTTGACCGACACTGTTCTTAGGGTTTCGGATCGCCCGACGTTGACTTTCATCATAACTTGTTGACTGGCATTGACCTAGGGTTACGTGTTGACCGTCATAGACCTTAGGGTTTCAGATCACCCAATGTTGACTTTTCATCGTAACACGTTGAGTGATGTTGACCTAGGGTTACACGTTGACCGGCATTGACCTTAGGGTTTTGGATTGCCCGATGTTGACTTTTCGTCGCAACGCGTTGAGTGACATTGACCTAGGGTTACATGTTGACCGGTGCTGACCTTAGGGTTTCGGATCGCCCGACATTGACTTTCATCGCAACGCGTTGATTGGTGTTGACCTAGGGTTATGCGTTGACCGGCATTGACCTTAGGGTTTCGCATCGCCCGACATTGACTTTTCATCACAACGCGTTGAGTGGCGTTGACCTAGGGTTACACGTTGACCGGTGTTGACCTTAGGGTTTTGTATTGCTCGATGTTGACTTTCATTACAATACGTTGACTGGTGTTGACCTAGGGTTACGCATTGACCGGCGTTGACCTTAGGGTTTTGGATCGCCCGACGTTGTTTTGTGTTGATTTTCATCAGAATAACAAATCATGGGCGAAATTAGGCGAAATAGGATCAAGAAAAATACCTAGGTACTCGACCTGGGCCAAGAGACCCTCCCCCCCCCCCCCCCGTTTTTTTTTTGCTTTATTATTTCCATATGTTTGTACTTTCATTTCCCTCTTGAACTCCCAAATTTCAAATAGAATTTTTTCCACCTAAACTTCTTCTTCTTTCTCAAGTCCCAAACTTCTCCTCTCCAAGAACTCTAAAACCCCTCAAACCTTTACACTTTAAAAACCCCATAAAATTTCGGAAATCCTCTCCTCTATTCTTGGCCGAAATTTGTCTCTTCTCAAAGCTAGGGTTTTTTGCATCTTCAAGCTCAAGACTTGGACTTTTGGAGTTGGGTTTTCAAACTCTCAATTTGGGTAAGCTTCTCTTCAAGAGCTCTTTCTTTTCTTGCATTCTTAGTTAAGAATCCATAGGTTTTACAAGAAAGATTGAGACTTTATTCTTGTAATGATGATATGCCATGAATTTGTATGCAAAGGTCATAGATTTTTTCCCTCATGAGGTAGGTTTTGCGAAAAATATTGAATCTTGAATGTGGGTTGTGAAGATAGCAAAATTTGGGATGTTTTTGTGCAAAACTAGGGCTAAAATTTTAAGGGGCTTTTGTGCAAAAGTGGACTAAAATTTTGAGGAGCTTTTGTGCAAAAGTGGACTGAAATTTCATGCCCATTTGGCCAAAATTTTGATAGGTGTTTTATACAAAAAAGACCAACATTGTTGAGGGGTTTATTTGCAAAAAGGCAACCGAACATTGTAGAAGGGCTTATTTGCAAAAGGGCTGAAATTTTAGGGCTGAGGTTTGTAGAATTTGGACTACATACCCATGACCAAAAGTTTGAGAGATGTATGTACAAATTGGGCCGAAATTTGTAGAAGAGTTTATTTGCAAAATTGGCCAAAACTTGTAGAGGGGTTTATTTATAAAATTGGCTAAAATTATGAGATATTGAGGAAAATGGTTTTCTTTCCTCGATCATGGCCAAATACGAATGTGTTCGTGGCTAAATTTTAACCTTGAACATGAGGGGTATTTTAAGTATTTTACCCAAAAGTTGATCATGAAGGTTTTAAATACAATTGGAACCCATTGTTTGCATGCATAAAACCCATAGGTTTAATTAGACTTTAACTGTAAAATCCTATTTTGTTTATAAGATTTTAGTCAAAGTTCATAATTTCCCTTTTAATTTTTGGGTTTTGAATTTATGATTGTACCTGATCTGTTGCCTTTCGTTGCAGGTTAACCATGTCTCCGCGCCGACCACGATTTCATAGGAGTCGCTCATCTTCTCAGCACAGTGAGAGGGAGGCTCCCGTAGCGTCTTCTTATAGGGGTAAGCTTTTATGCTTTCCGTATCCTCATTTGACTCCTTTGCGGGTCACTCGAGAAGAACCGACATCCTCCTTCGTGAGGATCAATGTTTCAAGATGATTTGTGGTTCTATCATGCCCTCGTTTGGCCCCTTCACGGATCATTCGGGAAGAACCGACATCCTCCTTAGCGGGGATCAAGTTTTCAGGATGATTTGTGGTTCTATCATGCCCTCGTTTGGCCCCTTCGCAGGTCATTCGAGAAGAACCAACGTCCTCCTTCGCGGGGTCGAGGTTTCAAAAAACGTGTTTTGCTTGGCCAATTCACGTCTTTCGGCATATTAGGGTGATTTTGTGTTGTATTACACTGCGTGGGTCGGGCTACATTACCACGTTGCTTACGTGATGATGAATACCGCTCTTCCTGTGTAGGACACTCGAAATCGTCTCGCCAATCACTTAATGAATGACTCTATCTCACTAGCTTGTGAGATGAATTCAATCATTGTATAATTCATGAATAATTTTTTGATTCCATGTTTGTGTTTTTTGCAATTGATTTCCCCGCAGAAGGTTTTCCTCCTCATGCTACGACTGGTTGCATCTGGAAGACGTTCACTATTAATGTTGACAGGCAAGCTATTTGCCCGACCCCTTAGTTCAACGAGAGTCGTTCCGAGGAGGTACGTCAATTGATACGAGACGAAGATCATCATTCATTATGCCAGCTGATTACCAATGCTGCATTTATTGAAGATTCCATTTCTACCCAGGATTTAGAGAAGCCGAAAAATTTATTCGGGAACCATGCTAAGGATCTGGCTAAGTTGATTCTTGGTGATGAACATTGGTTGAATGATGATGGTGGGAATCTTTTATATATTCCTTCTATTCCTCATTAGCATTCTTTCGCTCATTTGGAGACACAGGCTATACGGCGACAAATGTCCTAGAATCTTATCAATGACCATGACCGAGTTCATTGTGGCTTTATTTCCCATCATAAAACCCCAGGTTCTGATGGTTATAATTATATTCGTGGCCTTCGATCGAGGATTCTGGGACTTGATACAACACTACCGGACTATTAGCCTTCTTGTTTTGATGATGTTTAACAAACAATTTACCACTAATGTTGTTTGTGTAGTATTTTTGTTTTCTTATTTATTATAGAAAAACAACAAGTTGGAGGATGGATGGAATAGAGCTTCAACGTTCATATCCAAAGGAGGTTGGCAGAATGTCGGTGAAGCTTATGCAATTCAAGTTCAAGATCAAAGTTCAGCTTCATCCGTAGTGTACCAAGTCAAGCTTAATTGAAGATCAAGATTGCTTGGGTAATGTAGTTTAGGATTTATATTATGTGTGTTAAGTACTCTAAGCTCAATGTCATCTACACACATGTATTTATATTATGTGTGTTAAGTACTCTAAGCTCAATGTCATCTACACACACGTATATATATAGATATATATGTACTGTATATATATAGTTATATATATACATGCATGGTTTTGGTTTTTCATGTTTATAAATATAGAATCACATGTTTCATATTTATTATTGTGTTTTAGAATATATTGCATAGAATATGAAATTTTGTGAAAATATTGTTTTCTTGGTTTTTGGACTTAACAATAATCATATACATATTTTATTAAGTCTATATAATCATTGTGCAAAGTTTCAAAACATGGTATAGCCAAAATGTCAAAATTCATATGTTTATATTTTCGTGTTTTGGACTATTTTGCAAAAAGATGATATTTCTCATTTGGGAAGTCCTTTTTGGAAACCAATCATTGTAGCATGTTTATTATCATGTCTACAATCATTCCCCAAAGTTTTATATTTTTTAGAATTTATTTAATATTTTTAAACAGTGTTTTAAATTCAGAAAAATAGTTTTCAGAACTTCATTTTCATTTATCAGTTCACGGTCAACCGCGCCTGAGTCTTTTGCATGGTGGGCAGCAGAAACTTTCGTGGTCAACCGCCACGGTCGATCGTCAGCTAAAAATTTCTCACGGTCGACCGCCGCGATCGATCGTCGAACTCTCTGGAGTTTTCTGCTGGTTTTTCTATTCCAACGGCTATTTCTTGTTACCGTTGGCTGGGGCTTTTTGGACTTTTGCTTGGGGGTTTTGGCTGAGATTTTGAGTGAGTATAAATACCCTATTGCTGTTCTCTTTCAAGCTAATCCAAGAAGTTTTTAAACAAGGGTTTTAAAAAGAGTTTAAGCTTGTTTTAAGCTTGTTTAAGGATTTGGTTTATGAAGAAAGTTTTACAAGAGCTTGAGGAGATTATCAATTGTATTTTGGGCATTCAATCCATCTCTCTCTCTTGTCATCTAGAGAAGTTTTCCTAAACTCAACTCTAGCTTTTATTTATAATTATTTGTTGATTATTATTTCTATTAAAGCTAGTTTTATATTGAGTTTAGATTTGATTTATCTTATTGTTACACACACCCACTTGAGCTTATTGTATTTGCATTCATAATATATTTAGGGTTGTGAGAGTTGTAACTTTGAGTGTGAGCTTTCATTGTGTTCTCATCCATAGTAGAGAACAAACAATTATTGTATTGAGCCTAATTGTGAGATTCACTTTGTAATACACTTGTACAATGAGTGAGGAGTGTGTGGTGAGAGTCAGGGATCATTCCAAGAGGAGTGGCATCGGTTGACGAACCTAGGGAGAGGTTATAACCGAGCACTTGAGGGAGACACAGCTAGGTCCAACACTTGTGTGGGTGTAGAGTGTGATTACATAGTATTTGTTGTGTGAGAGTTTTCGATGAACTTGTAAACCAAGTGTATAGAAGTTTCGGCTTTCAAACCGGATTGTGATAGTGGATTTCTCCCCGGGAGTGGTGAGCAGAGATGTAGGACGGAAGGTCCGTGATCATATTGTGTGTTTGAATGTGCTTTGGCGTTTATTCATATTTGTGCTCATTGATCATATCTCCATTGTCTCATTATTTAGCTTGTCCACTATCTAGTTTATATTCTTTACCCCTTGTGTTTGCATATCCTTGCACATATCTTATTGTATATCTCTTTGTTAGGATATATCATCTTGTGCTAGTTTATATATCCTTGCATATATATTTCATCATATAGGATATATCTCATTGTTCATATTGCTTATCCTAGCTTATATAGTTGTTATATTTCATACTTGCTAGGATAACTTATTAATTAATTTAATTGGTATTTAAATCAGATTAGATTAGCATAAGACCCTAATCACCCCCCTCTAGGGTCCAACAATTGGTATCAGAGCTTGGTGCTCTTTGATTTATGGTCTAACCACCTTGAGTTAAAGATCCAAGTTATCTTATTTGTGCTAATCTAGTTATGATTACATCTGTCTTGCTTGCATATATTCACATATATATCAAGAATATAAATGTATTTCGTTTAGGCTATGAATCAAATGTTGCTCCTAAATTCATTAATTTTCCCTATGCTCAATGGGCTTCTAGATTTAAACTATTTGTTGAATCTAAAAATACCGACTTATGGAAAGTTATTAATTGTGCTTACATTGTGCCCACATTAGAGAAATCCAAGTGGATCGATGATAATAAAATGTTTACAATGAACAAACTTTTGTTAGAATTTTTGCTTAATGCTTTTTACTCATCCTTTTCTAACAAATTTGTTCATTTTGATAGTGCTTACAAACTTTGGAAATTTATTGAAGCACATCAAGGGGACTTGGAGGCAATCCGACAAGCTTTGGAGGATTCTTCTTCAAGTTCATATGGAGCATCATGCACACGGCCATAAGAGGATAACTCTTGTGTAATAAGCGATTCTGATTCCGAAAGTGAATTAACTATTGATGAACTCGCTTGTGCATATGAAAGATTATCTCATGCCTATACTAAATTACAAAATAATTTTATTGATCTTAAAAGCAAGTATATTAGTCTAAAATCCGATCATGAGTCGCTAGCTTCCAAACTTGATATTGTTGTTAAAGAGAATGCTATTTTGAAAGAAAACAATGAGTTATTAAGTTTGGAAAATAATAATATGTCTTCATCTATTGCTAGCTTAACTCATACTAATAATGATGCCATGATAGAAGTAGGAACTATTAGAAAAGATTTTAATTCTTTTAGAAATGATCATGTTTTATCTACTTCTATTTCCAATGCTTGTATGCATAATGATGAGTTGAATCGTGTGAAAAACCGCATATCTTGTTTTGATTCAACATTAAACATATGCGTTGATAATCATAAGAAACTTATGGACAAGTGTGCTAAATCTAGTGCTATAACTTATAAATCACCTACACACTATGCACACTTGTATAGCAAAGTTTACAAGTGCTCCATTTGTGGTCGTAAAGGCCATTTAGCTAAATTTTGCTATGATGCACACAAATATAAAAATGGCAATGCTCCTTGTGCATCTCATCAAGTCTATTCATCACATGTACACACACATGCACCCATTAATCATCACAAGCATGCTAATGTGTATCATTGTGATTTTTGTGGTAGAGTTGGTCACTTAGCTAAGTTTTGTTTTGATTTGTGAAAAGTTTCTAAATCGCAAAATATTTCAAGTAGACCAACATTTTTTTAAAATGTTTCTCATTTGCAAAATAATTTTAAAAGACCATCTTTATTTGCAAATGTTCCTCGTGCACATCCACATGGTCAACATAACCAAATGCATCCTCTTCATTGCACTTATTGCAATCGAATGGGTCATTTGCATAATTATTGCTATGACCGATCCTGTACACCACATATGTCCAAGAGGGTTCATAACCCTAGGGCTTTGTGCTTAAATGATAAGGGTCATGTCCCTAAATCTTTTGGTACCAAGAGTTCTTGAATACCAAAATAAATTTGAATTTTAAACTAAGAATTTTAATTTTTTTATCTTTCTTTTTCTTGGTTTTGAAGATTATGCTTTGAAATCCTTTTATGAAAACAAATTTTCTTTGATCAAATTCTTTGGTTTTCATGATTATAAATTTTATTTTGATGAGAGGACTACGTTTATATAACCCTCCGGATTTATTTGGTGTTTATTCCCAAACATTGTTTACCGGATGCTAAAAACGTTTATATGGGTTGTTACTAGCTCAAGAGCTAGATATGATTGCCTCTCTTGATTTTTGAAAATCAATGATGATTTGGTTTTATGTTCTTGTATGATTTACTTGTGATTTATGATTTCATTTGATTGATTTGTTCTCATTTGAAAACATTTTGCATGATTCTCATGCTCTTTTTTCTTTTGATTTCATAAATCTACGTTTACACATATTTTTATGTTCTTTGATATGAGACACTATTTTTCATATTGATATACTCATTTGTGTTCTCATTGTCTTTATGTATGTGAGTTGTGTTTAGCATATTTTCCATCTATGCTTGCTCACATATATTTGCCATCATCTTCATTTCATATATTCTATATGGCATTTTGATAGGGGGAGCAATCCCTATATATTTCTATGTGTTATACTCACCCATGTATATTGATAGCGGGAGCTTTCGCTCTCTTAATTCTTTTGTTCCCTTTTTGATGTTGTCGAAGGGGGAGAAATATTATGAGTATATCCTTTCTTTTTTATATGCATGTGAATTATATTTAATTGTTTGTCACATTTCCTTTCATGCATATATCTTTTTTGTAAATTGTTTGTCATTATCAAAAAGGGGGAGATTGTTGGCCTTCTTGTTTTGATGATGTTTAACAAGCAATTTACCACTAATGTTGTTTGTTTAGTATTTTTATTTTCTTATTTATTATAGACAAACAACTAGTTGGAGGATGGATGGAATAGAGCTTCAACGATCATATCCAAAGGAGGTTGGCGGAATGACGGTGAATCTTATGCAATTCAAGTTCAAGATCCAAGTTCAGCTTCATCCGCAGTGTACCAAGTCAAGCTTAATTGAAGATCAAGATTGCTTAGGTAATGTAGTTTAGGATTTATATTATGTGTGTTAAGTACTCTAAGCTCAATATCATCTACACACACGTATTTGGTTTCTATGTATATATATAGTTATATATATACTATATATATATAGTTATATATATACATGCATGGTTTTGGGTTTTCATGTTTATAAATATGGAATCACATGTTTTATATTTATTATTGTGTTTTAGAATATATTGCATAGAACATGAAATTTTGTGAAAATATTGTTTTCTTGGTTTTTGGACTTAACAATAATCATATACATATTTTATTAAGTCTATATAATCATCGTGCAAAGTTTCAAAACATGGTTTAGTCAAAATGTCAAAATTCATATGTTTACATTTTCTTGTTTTGGACTATTTTGCAAAATAATGATATTTCTCATTTGGGAAGTCCTTTTTGGAAACCAGTCATTGTAGCATGTTTATTATCATGTCTACAATCATTCCCCAAAGTTTTATATTTTTTAGAATTTATTTGATATTTTTAAATAGTGTTTTAAATTCGGAAAAACAGTTTTTAGAACTTTATTTTCATGTATCAGTTCACGGTCGACCGCCACAGTTGACCGTGCCTGAGTCTTTTGCATAGTGGACAGCAGAAACTTTCGCGGTCGACCACCATGATTGACCGTCAGCTGAAAATTTCTCGCGGTCGACCACCGTGGTCGACCGTCGAACTCTCTGGAGTTTTCTGTTGGTTTTTTTGTTTCTCGCGGTCGACCGCCGCGGTTGACCGCCGATCTGTCAATTCTATTCCAATGGCTATTTCTTGTTACCGTTGGCTGGGGCTTTTTAGACTTTTGCTTGGGGGTTTTAGCTGAGATTTTGAGTGGGTATAAATACCCTATTGCTGTTCTCTTTCAAGCTAATCCAAGAAGTTTTTAAACAAGGGTTTTAAAAAGAGTTTAAACTTGTTTTAAGCTTGTTTAAGGGTTTGGTTTATGAAGAAAGTTTTACAAGAGCTTGAGGAGATTATCAATTGTATTTTGGGCATTCAATCCATCTCTCTCTTGTCATATAGAGAAGTTTTCCTAAACTTAACTCTATCTTTTATTTATAATTATTTGTTGATTATTATTTCTATTAAAGCTAGTTTTATATTAAGTTTAGATTTGATTTATCTCATTGTTACACACACCCACTTGAGCTTATTGTATTTGCATTCATAATGGGGTTGTGAGAGTTGTAACTTTGAGTGTGAGCTTTCATTGTGTTCTTATCCATAGTAGAGAACAATCAATTATTGTATTGAGCCTAATTGTGAGATTCACTTTGTAATACACTTGTACGCCGAGTGAGGAGTGTGTGGTGAGAGTCGGGGATCGTTGCAAGAGGAGTGGCGACGGTTGACGAACCTAGGGAGAGGTTGTAACCGAGCACTTGAGGGAGACACGGCAAGGTCCAACACTTGTGTGGGTGTAGAGTGTGATTGTATAGTGTTTGTTGTGTGAGAGTTTTTGGTGAACTTGTAAACCGAGTGTGTAGAAGTTCCGGCTTCCAAACCGGATTGTGATAGTGGATTTCTCCTCGGGAGTGGGGAGCGGAGACGTAGGATGGAAGGTCCGAACTCCGTGATCATATTGTGTGTTTGAATGTGCTTTGGCGTTTATTCATATTTGTGCTCATTGATCATATCGCCATTGTCTTATTATTTAGCTTGTCCTCTATCTAGTTCATATTGTTTACCCCTTGTTTTTGTATATCCTTGCACATATCTTATTGTATATCTCTTTGTTAGGATATATCATCTTGTGCTAGTTTATATATCCTTGCATATATATTTTATCATATAGGATATATCTCATTGTTCATATTGCTTATCCTAGCTTATATAGTTGTTATATTTCATACTTGCTAGGATAACTTATTAATTAATTTAATTAGTATTTAAATCGGATTAGATTAGCATAAGACCCTAATCACCCCCCTCTATTGTCCAACACGGACGAGGTGTCAGTAGTCGCCCATACTATGAGGAATCGTCTTGCTAGGCTTGGGAGGAGGTTACCCGCGAAGGAATTCAGATGTTTCGGTTGGTCGTCCTCGCCGCCTAAGAAGTGGTTGACTCGTATGACTAGTTATGTCTTGGGACATTAGGAGACTGAGCTGAAGCGTAGCGGGTTATATACACCTATATGGGCCACTATGTACGGACTCCCGATTAGCAGCTATCATTTCTTAGCATTGCTGGAGTTTTATAACTCTGATAGTAACACTATCTGACTTGCGGTGGAGAATCGGGGTTAGCTCTCCATCAGATGCACAAGGTTTCTGGTCTTTCAATGGGAGATTGTCCATATCAAGAGTATTTTCCCTCTAACTTGTAGTTAGGACAACTACAGAGGGATTCCTCCGACATGTATGACACGCTCTGGGACCTTACGTCCCTAGTCAGCATGAGTCCTCTATCGAAGAAGAAGAAGTAGGTCAACTTGAAGCAGTTTGCTGAGTACTTATTTCAGCATTTGGAGAGTAGTTTGAGCAAGACTATTTGTGAGTTGGCCCCTTTGACACCTTCTCCCATTAATGGCTTAATTGAGAAAGTCGACGCTTGTTCATTTACCACTGCTAGTGTTTAGGGTTCCTTTCCAGCGGGGACTAAATTTCGGACGTTCCTCTGCCATGCACGGAAGTCTATTCGGTCTAAGACCCTCCTGGCGGGCTATCTCGCCCTCTGGTTGAAGAAATGCGTCGTTCCATATCAGTTCTCCGATGCCTTGTCTATTGAGGTCCTCCTCCCTACCGTTCAGTTAGCTCACGGGAAGGATCTTTCTCTGCTTCCGACGATTTGCCAGCATTCATTGTGGGCTTAGGTATTAGGTCGATGATTTTACATAAGTGGGTTCTGAACCAACGATCGAGATTCTCTCTGTAAAGGTTGAGCTTCCATATACGTACTTGATGGCATGGATCATCCTTCACCATCTTGACTTAATGTCAGCGCCTAGTACTACCGATGCTTGTGTCCCTTTTCTACAGTTGTTAGAGGGGAGCAAATGGTGTAAAAAGAACTTCACTGATGTACAGCAAGAGCTTCAGGTTCGTAGGAGATGGGAGTTCTTCAGGTGCTTTCCTCGCTTCTCGAGCCGCTATGACGACGTATTGATTGATGAGGAGAAACCTGGGGCCGGGCGGACCTCTCTTGATATTGGTTAGTTCCGTTGGTTGGTGAACATTCACACTGGATACCTCGTTCTTCGGGTGAATGGTCGTTGCCACATAGAGCCTTATCTCCCTTGTCGTTTCGCTCGTCAGTTTGGTTATGACTAACTATATGTTGGGAACCCAAACCTAGGCTTGAGGACTGAAGGAGGTCTTATTTACAGTGCTAGAGCATGGCTCTGGACTATGATGGGTTGTACCGGCACCCATTTTGCTCTCCCTTCATCTAAACGCAAGCCATTACTTACTTTTCTCAACTGCAAATGGATCCTTTCTACCAACGAGCTTTTAGATGTGAAGAGCCACTCAGAGTTGGAGGCTGAACACTTGGTCCAGACTACCATTAAAGCTGCTCGTAAGGCTAGGCTTTTGATGAAGCGGGGGAGGAAACCTGTCAAACCCTCCCGTTCGTGCAAAAGGTAGATGGAGGATGATGAGGAGCTTCTTCCTATTGATGATGAGGATGAGACTTCTAAAGAAGAATTTAGAGATATGGACACCGACGTTGGAGTTGATGAGGAAGAATATGAGACAGGTCTCTCAGACTCTTTCTTTTCGGAATTAATGGATCTGGCATTTCTTCGTTGGTCTCAATGCTCTAGATCTCGACCGGGTCCTTCCGAGCCAGAACGAAAGGTTTTATTTACTTATCCTAATAAGATGACTCTTGTCACTCTAGGTAGGATGATTGACAAGTATGAACATCTCATTTTCCGTTACTCGAGATCACGATCCGTTGCCGAGGCTCCTACACAGGTTGAGATGCGTACTAAATCTACACATGAGCGACCCACTGGTCTTGTAGAGGTTTGTCACCCAAAGTGAAAGAAAACCGCTCATAAGTCACACATTGGTTAGCGCACCCACGAAGCCGAGTTACGAGATACTATAATTGCTGGTGGAGAAGAAGGTAATGTTCCATCATTTTCATGACTTTAAAATGGTACTCTTTAGGATTCCCTGAACCTAATCATGTCGCGTGTTTTAGGAAACCATGGCGGAGGTGAACTTCCGCGCGACTCTATATTCTCCGATCCTAGCCATTTGGATACCCGGAGCTTTGTATAGCAAATGTGCGATGCCAATCGTGATGAGCCTACATGTGTTAGAGTAAACCGGGGTGCTGACCAGGATAATACCGTTGAGCCGAGTATTTTATGCTCAGGTATATCTAACACCGGTAACACACCATTCGAGTGGTAATTAAAGGAGTTAGGTAGTTCAGAATTCGTTCCCCCTTTAATCACTTTCGCACTTCATTCTCTTTTGACAAATTGAAGAATGCGGGCACGAATACCGAGGTAGATGAGCCTCCTGCCACTACTACAAGTGAGTACGCACCTCTCTATCATGAACTTTTAGCTTTTTTATATATATCCAACACTTAAATTCTCGTGCAGATATTGCATTGGAGAGGTCAATCGAGGATGATACTTTTCACTGCATGGATTTTGGGGGATTTATTGAGCACATGTACATTTCAGCATCGAGCTTCTCGGGATCCGACACTAGGTTGCTCGTTGAGATGTTGGCAGAGCAAGCTACCAGAGAGGCTGTAGGACCATCCGTTAAAGGTGGTTCTTCTGCAGGTACGCATCTAATCTTCAACATTATAATTTTTTTCATTTGTCGAAATATCTATTTGACTGATAGGGAATTCTAATCGTAGGACCAGCCACTACAACTGATATAGCTGTGATTTCTAGGATCACTAGTTTACCTGAGGGTGGTTTATCCGTAGGTACACGTGTAATCCTCTGCATCATCATTATCTTCATTTGTTGAAATTTATATTTGACTTACAAAGAGTTGTAATTGCAGGACCAACCGCTAAGACAGATACTATTACGATTCCTAGTATCTCCAGTCTGCCTGAGGGTGGTTTATCCGTAGGTACGCATGTAATCCTCTGCATCATCATTCTCTTCATTTGTTAAAATCTCTTTTTGACTAACAAAGAGTTTTAATCGTAGGACCAGCCACTAAGACTGATACTACTACGATTCCTGATATCTCCAGTCCACCTGAGGGTGGTTTATCTGTAGGTACGCGTGTAATCCTCTGTATCATCATTCTCTTCATTTGTCGAAATCTCTATTTGACTGACAAAGAGTTGTAATCGCAAGACCAGCCACAAAGACTAATACTACTACGATTCCTGGGGTTTCCAGTCTACTTGAGGGTTCTGTCTCTCCTCTACTGGAGGGAAATATGGCCATGAGTCAGTCGTTCGATTCCCATCTTTAGGCTGCTGTTCCCCTAAACCCTCTGGGCATTGCAGAAACTTCTAGAGGAGTTGATATACTGTCTATAGTCATGCTTGCTATCATTCCCAAGCCTGCCGATACTAGATTGATGGAGCCTGGTACAGGACATCAAACTGGAGGAACCTCTATTGGCACTGGTAAGCTCATAATTCGCTCTGAATTTCCCCATAATATTCTAGGGTTTCTTACCTCTTCATATGATCATTTGTAGGGTTTTCACAGTCTCCATACGAGTGCATTATGGCTTTATTATATGATGCCGATCCGGGTACAGACATGTTCCGGATAGATCTTGAGAGTTTCCTTACCTTCTTGGGTAAGATGGTCAAGAGGATTGTTCATCATGGATTCTGTTTTGATCAGTACAGACGATCACTTGATCGCCATATGATGATGATTAGAGAGGAGGGGTACCCCGAGCTAGCTGATTCCCTTGTTGCAGATCTTGCCATACTAGAGCACGAATCCTAAGAGTTAGGGGAACAGAAGACTAGAGGTGTTTCCTCTTTTGTTGCTACTTAGTTGGAATCGGAGTTCAAGCAGTAGCATGACTCCATAGTATCCATTGGACATGATCTTCAGTTACACGTGAGCTCTGTTATGCTAATGAGGGCTAATCTCTTAAGGAAGGACAAGGCTAAGGCTGATTTACTTAGCTCTCTAGCTTCAGCCGACGAGGAGTAGCTGAACTTAAAAAGGCCTTGAAGTATGCCAAAGAATCTCACACTATTTTTGAGGACAACTTAGCCAATACTGAAGACTTTTGAAGACAGACATTAGAGAAGCTGGAGCCTACAGAAGAGAAGTTGGCTAAGTTGAGGAGCGTAGCCGCGAAGATACTGGATACATCTGAGGATTTCATTCGAGTTGAGTTGCAGGCTAAACTTGAGCGGAGTTTTACTAAAGATCTTTCTATGCTGGAACACCGGATTCTCAGCCGCGGATTGTACTCGGAGCGATAGTTCCTTTATTTTGACTTCATTAATGAAATAAAATCTTTACTTAGCTCACTCTTCTCTTTATTATGATTATTATCCAATCTATGATGAATAACCATAATATTTATAGAATTTTTAGCAAACACTCAGCCATAACGGATTTGGCTTGCCTCTACCGATTACTGTTTGAATCGGGCTAGCATATGAATTATTAAAACTCGTTTCACAAGTGATGTTGTGCTAAAAGAGTGAATTGTTTTAGACTTAGCTCTATGATTTTTGAATACATAGACTTACTCATCCTTTGTGGGGTCCTTATAGGATTTTTTGGTAAACCATCAGCCATCAACGGGTTTGATGTGCCTTTACCGATCACTGTTTGAATCGGGCTAGCATGTGAATTATTAAAACCCGTTTCACATGTGACGTTGTGCTAAAAGAGTGAATTCTTTTAGACTTAGCGCTATGATTTTTGAATACATAGACTTACTCATCCCTTGCAGGGTCCTCATAGGATTTTTAGCAAACCCTCAGCCATCAACGGGTTTGATGTATCTTTACCGATCACCATTTGAATCGGGCTAGCATGTGAATTATTAATACATGTTTCACATGTGACGTTGTGCTAAAAGAATTAACTCTTTTAGTGCTACGATATTGAATACGTAGACTTCGTCCTTCTCACGAGAATAGACTACCTGGTAACACGTGTTAGGCATTGACTTATCCCTACTTAGGCTTCAGGATAAAAGTCCCCAGACTTAGATTCTAGTATCTTTTTTAATTGGTGAAAGACTAAATCGGCCACGTGTGTTAGACGTAGTCTTATCTCTAATTAGAGATCAAGATAAAATCCCCCGTGTATGAGGTGCACAGATTTGAAGTCGGGAATTGTGTCTTTTCTTAGGGTAAAAGACAAACCTGATGTTGGAGAGGAAAAATTTTATATTCTATCCCCAGGTCTTGTTTATGGTAAAGACGAACCCAAAAATGGAAGAGGAAGAATTTTATATTCTATCTCCCAAAACTGAAGAGGAAGAATTTTATATATTCTATCTCCAGTTGCAAAGGAAACTCGAGGTGGGATCTCCACCCCCAGAATCCAGAAAGGTGAAACTAGGAGTGGGATCTCCACTCCGAGAATTAAAAAGATTCAAGCAACCTTAACTTTTATAGGATTGGTTGCTTAACCCAAGAAAAGAATCGCTCATTTATTGAGGTGAAGTTTAGATTTTAACCCTAACTTTTATAGGTTTGGCTGAAATCAAAAAAGGTAGAAGTCTCTCGTTTATCGAAAGTAGGAATCTGATTTCGATCCTAACTATCTACAAGTTTGACCAAGTGGGGTTGGAGGTAATCCTAACTTTTATAGGTTTGATTGCTCAAATTAAAAGTGGACCTCTCGTTCATAGAAGGGATCGAGAGTGGATTTTGGCTTTGGCCTTAACTTTTATAGGTTTGACCCAGAAAGAAGTGGGAGTGTAATACCGATAGTAGTGAAACCGCCGATTTGTACTAGCTACTCGATGGAAGATTTTTGATGTTAAGTGATCACGGCTTAACATGTCAAGTTTGAAAATATTGAAGATTGGTGGATAGAAGTATTGGTGGACCCACCATCAATTGATTTGATCAGTGGGGGATTTTGTGGAGAAGATTGATCTGTCAAAATGGTCGCATCTCATCTCAGCAAAAGAATTCACGAGAGTCAGTGAATTCGATGTCAATAACAAGATATATTCCAACTTTGGAAACATTTAGAGTCCAAGTATGGATCTCTTATTTATCATTTTTGTAGGAACTGGGTTATCCCTAAAAATACTACACGTAGTATTTTTCCGGGAACTTCCTGATATATGGGTTATCTTCAATGTACTAAGGGTAGTATTTTTCAAGAACTTCACGTTTATCGGCATCATGAGCCGGGCGCCTTCCTTGATGATAAGGCGATATGCGTCGTTTGAATAGACTATCTCTACCACAAATTATCTTTCCCATTTTGGTTCAAACTTGCCTTTCTTCTTAGAATTGAGGATCATTGGTCGTCGGACAGGTAAGACCAAGTCCCCTTCTCTAAAACTCCGTTGTCGAACCTTCTTGTCAAAAGTTTGGAAGATTCTGGATTGATAGAATTCAATGTGTTGTTAGGCTTCCAAGCGCTTTTCAATCAAGCATCTCGAGTTCTTCGAGATGTTTCTGATGTTGTTCTTCAGTCATTATCTCCGTTGCGAGAGCGATCCGAAGAGATCAAATTTAGATCTCCAATGGAAGAACTACTTTATACCCGTACACTAGAGAATACAGGGTTGCTCCAGTAGGCGTACGAACTGTGGTACGATAGGCCCGTAGAGCTTCGCCGAGCTTATCTTCCTAATCTCGTTTATTAGTCTTCACGAGTTTTGACAAAAGTTTTATGATAGTCTTGTTGAAGGCTTCAGCCAATCTGTTTGCTGTTGGGTTGTAAGTTATCGACGAGACGTCTTGAATTTTAAACTTCTCATAAAATTTGATGAAAAGATTACTGACAAACTGAGGATCGTTGTCATGTATAATTCACCTCGGGACACCATATCGATAGATAATATGGTGTTTGATGAAGGCCACGACGTTGCTCATCTTAACTTCTCTGAGCGGAATCGCTTCAGTCCATTTAGAGAAGTAATCGGTAATTACTAGGATGAATCGGTCACCTTTGACCGATAGGGGAAAATATGACCAACAATATTCATTCCCCAAGTCTCAAAAGGCTATGATGTAGCCGAAGAGTGTAGATGCTCTGGGGGTTGATGCATATAATTCGTGTGTACCTGACACGCATGACACTTTAGGGCATATGTGACTGCGTCTTTGATCATGGTTGGCCAAAAGTATCTCATCCTTCTGATATGGTCATAAAGTTTGGGACCAGGTTGATGTGCACCACAAACTCCTTCGTGCATCTCCCTAATGACCTCTTCCGTTTCTTTAGTCGATAGGCATCGTAATAGTAAACTATCATACCCTTGACGATCTAGCGTTCGACTCTCTGTGTTATAGTAGAATCTCGGTGCTCTCCATCGGATTGAGTCTCTTTCCTTCACGTCTTCTGGTAAAATCTCATGTAGGACATAGTCTATGATAGGGAAACACCAGTCTCGGGATTCAAACTCAATTTGGGTCGAATGCACTTCTTTAATATCCTCTTCTCCATTGTCTACATTGTAGATTGGTACAAAGAGCTGGTGAGTTATTACCATAACGAGTTGTTCTGTTTCAGGAGGCTGTGCCTGAGATACTGCTAACATTGCTAGTGCATCTGCGTAAGTGTTCTATAGATGTGGAATGTACTCAATGAAGAATCCTTTGAACGATTTTGCTATCTCGATGGCCACCTTGTGGTATGGTATCAAATCTTGATTTCTGACCCTATACTCTCCTTGAATTTGTTTCACTACCAGTTGAGAATCACCGAAAGTTTTGAGATACTCGACCCCCGATTTGGATCCTCTCCACTACAAAAAAGTAGTTGAGGGACCACTACTTTTAATCTCAAGCGTTGATTATTTAGTAGGCGGTTATGATACAATCTAAATCTAACACTTACTATACCACCGTGTATTACACTCATTCCTAATTTGTACTAAAAGAATAAATCATAACCATCAACTAGATAATCAATGGCTGTGATTATGTAGTGGTCCCTCCACTATTTTTTTTGTAGTGGAGAGGATCTAAATCCCATCTCTTTAGCAAAGCTGAGTCTAATAAACAGTGCATTATACTTGGCTATGTTGTTTGAACATGGCTCGGTTAGTGAGTAGGCCCGAGGCATCACATGTTTTCCCGGGAAAATTAAGACAACTCCAACTCCGGAGGAAATCTTAGAACATCTAGGAGCACTTACCACATTAGTTGCTCGAAAAGCACCGTCGAAGTACAAATGCCACACCTGTTGATGAGAAGTTACGTTGGCTTCATGGGTTTCATCTGGCAGATCGTCGTATACTTCAGTAGTATCCGTAGTTGGGTTAGCTGCCAGAAGATCACAAATAGCATGTCCTTTGACCGATTTCTATTGTTTAAAGTGCAGATCATACTAGGACAAAAGAAGGGCCTATTTTGCTAACCGCCAATTCATGAAAGCTGGCTGTGTCATAAATACTCAGACTGGGTTAACGTTGGAAATGACGTAAATAGTCTGTCCGACCAAGTAGTGCCGCATCTTTTTGAATTGCGAACACCAAGGCGAGACACTCCCTCTTAATCATTGGATACCAGGATTTGGCACCTACAAGGGTCCGGCTTAGGTAATATATAGCCTGTTTGTGACCGTTATCATCATCTTGTGCAAGTAATGCACTTAACGAGTGACTCGTCGCCTTGACATAAATCAAGAACGGTTTGCCTAATTTTGGTGCAACGAGTACAGGAGGTTTCGAGAGATATTCTTTAATATTCTTGAATGCTTTTTGACAGACATCGTCCCGTACGAACAATACTCCCTTCTTTATGAGCCTGGAGAATGGTTGACATTTCTCCGAAAGGTTCGAGATGAACCATCGGATATAAGCCAACTGTCCTTACAATCCTCTGAGCTCTTTAAGGTTTCTCGGGGGTTGTAATTTATTAATTGCCTTCACCTTATTAGGGACAATGTGGATACCATTTGTGGTGACAACGAATCCAAGGAATTTGCTGCTAGATATTTCGAGGAAAGATTTTGTAGGATTCATCTTCAATTGATGAGTCCGCATTAGGTCGAACATCGTCTTCAAGTCTTTGATGTGACCATTCTTATCATGGTTCTTCACAAATAGATCATCCACATAGCATTCAATGATCTTCCAGAGATGCTCCTGGAAAATCTTTGACATGGCTCTTTGGTACGTGGCACCTGCGTGCTTCAAACCGAAGGGCATAACCGTGTAGCAGAAAACCCCGAGGGGTGTTCTGAATGCAGTATGTTTTTTGTCATCTAGATGCATATTTATCTGATTATAACTAGAAAATCTATCCATGAAGGATATTCTTTCAAAGCCACATGCATTATCGATGATAACATCCATGATAGGAAGAGGGAAATCGTCTTTCAAGCAGACAGTGTTAAGATCTCTGAAGTCGATGCAGATCCTTATCTTTCCGTTCTTCTTAAGGACTGGGATAATATTAGCAAGCCACATAGGGTGTTGCTCCTCTCTGACGAAACTTGAGTCCATAATCTTTTTAACTTCAGACTCGATCGCCTCCATAATTTGCGGACGAAACCGTCTTTACTGTTGTTTGACTGGTTTGACATCCAGCTTAATATTGAGGCGATGAATTACCACATTAGGATCGAGTCCTGGCATATCCTCATAGTTCCAAGCAAAAACATCGATGTACTCTCTAATGAGGGCAATTATCTCTTCTTTCTCATTTGGCGGGAGACTATCGCTGATGAATATCGGTTTCTCATTTGGCGAGAGACTAGCATCGGAGTACCAAGCTAAAGAATCAGAAAAATATTCGTCTTTACCCTTATTAGCTATCTGATCGATAACTTGCCAGCAGTACAAGACATCGGACGAAGAGATGTAGCATAAACCTCTTCTGTAGCTATAATAATCATCGGGTTTTCCTTTTGGTACATAAGCCAAACAAGGTAGAACTCACGAACCTCGACCGAAACAATGGCCCTCTCCGAGTGCGAAGTCATATCTGTATCTCTCTATGAGGTTTCATGCTTTTGTATCATATCTGAATAAATAAGGAGCCGGTTTATCATCATCATCCTCTTCTCTCAAGAAGTGATCTGGTACTGACAATTCCTTCCCTTTACCATAAACGACTTCTTTTTCACCCCTGCCTTTGCAGGGACAACAAGTGTCATTCCGAATGAATCTTGAACATGCTTCTTCATCATGCAATATGTTTGAAGTGGCATACACAAGTTAGGGTCATCATATAATCCCATCATGATATTATCAAGACACAATGAGTACTCTAAATTATCATTTATTGCTATTTCTTCGGTAAGTTGCTAATTACAACTATTATCCGATGATTTTCCATCGTCAAGATCAATTAAAATGGGTACAATGTATAAATACAAAACCACCATCGTAATCATGCCCAGCCTTGGTATCAGCTTCTTCTCTGCTGTTCATACCTTGGGCTGATGGTTCAGTATCAGATTCAGCACCGTAGAGAAGGGAGTCAGTAAAATAATTTTCCAATTCCTTAAACGGTTGCTTACCTATGACCACCGTCTTGACCTCATTATTAGTGTCTACATATTTAAGTCACTGATGGAGGGTGAAAGGGACTATAACGTTACCGTGGATCCATGGTCGACCCAACAGTAAGTTATAGGAAGTCTCTGCATCGATCATATAACATGTGACTTCTAATTTTAAATCTCCGATCTGGCACTTCACTCGGATTTTACCGAGTGGTCTGGACCCACTGGTGTTGAATCCGTAGATTGTAGTGCCCGTGGAGGCCAACTTACTAGTCAGTATTCTAAGATTATACATCAATTGGAGTGGCATGATGCTAACAACGGAACCCGGATCGACTTAGATCCGGTTGACCACGCTGGAGATAATGTGCCCGGTGAAATACAAGGGCTGGTCATGCCTTAAATTCTTTGTCTGCATGTCCTCCTTAGTGAAAGAAATGCAGGGAAAGTGGTTTGCCGTGAGGTTACAATGTTGGACTGACGGCTCTAGTTCCTCAGGAGATGGCTTGATCTGCGTCAGGAAAACGTTAGAATTTGCCAAGGCTTCTTGTAATACTTCCCTCATGCCTTTTGAAAGATGTAGCAGCTCATATAGAGTTATTATGGCTGGTATATTAGCTAACTATGTCATAATATCGAAGCGGTGAGGAGTGCTCGAGCTTCCCAGTTTTTCTTTCCCAATCGGTTGATTGAATCGAGACTGCTTCGGGTTCTGACCCTCTTAGTATAAAGGCTCTTTCTCTTTTATCTTTTGCTAAGTCTTTTCAACAGGTGCCAGGGGAGTTGTGACCAGCCCTATTTCCTCTAATGTCTTAGAGGGAATGATTTTTGTTACCTCTTGCTTAGCTAATTGCTCAGAGGCGATCAGATACTTGAAATAGTATTCGTTTCCACTCCGGGTAGTAAAGACCGGTTGTCCGTTAGTTGTAAAGGCTTCTTTCTCATCTTCAGAGAGCGGGAAGGCTGGGATTTCCTCATCCTCTTTTTTTTAGGATAGCCAAGGCTCTACAATAAGATTTCCCTTTCCCTTTTGACTTATTCTTGGATGACGATCCGGCCCACTGTTCATCTTCAATTAGATCAGGATGGACCCAGAGAATCTCGCTGTTTAGGGCTGTGTGTGGCACAAGTTCTTTCTGGTGTTGTTTATAAGGATCATCGTTGACAGTCTTCACCACCACATTCACTATGGTTTCGGGATGAAACAAATTTAGGGGAACAGATCCAAAGCTGATTAACACTGCATTCGCACCCACCTTCTTCTCCTTAGACTGTTCTATAGTAATGACCCTAACGACAATCAAAGCTTGGATCTTATCATTAAGGGCATAGCATGACTTAGTTGGGTGGTGAACCGCTTTGTAGAATGCGTAGTATTTTGGGTCATTCACCCTTTTGGCGTACTCTTGATCTTGAATTGGAGGCAACTTGATCTTGTTGTTCTCTATGAGGTACTTGAAAATACTAGGGACTTCGTCTTCTTTAAACGAGTATACCTTTAGGAACTTTGGTTCCGTGGCCTTTTGCTTTTGGGGTTGTTGTTGCCAACATGGTTGCTGAGGCATCTTTTGCTTCTATTATTGCGGTTGTGGTTGTGCTTGCAGCTCAAACATTTGGTTTGCGTCGACTGTGTTCGCTTGCACTTTCCCTTTACCCCTGGGCACAAAATTCTGCTGTGGGTCATTAGTTGCTGTCTGACCCCTTTCAGCCTTCTTCCTTTTGAGGAAGCGTTAGGCTTGTTCCTTTCAGACCTTTAAATCCTTCCAAGTCTTGGATAGTGTCATTCCCATGGCTTCAAGGATATCCAGAGAAAGATTGTTGTGGCAGGTAGGATGAAATCCTCGCTAACCGGATCTATATAATTCATAGCTTTGTTCCGGAATCATTTGACGAAACTTTCGACCAACTCTCCGTCCTTCTACTTCTCATCGAATAACGTTCTGATTGAAACCTCGATATCATAATTGAAGAAATTCATGAGGAACATGTCTTCCATATCGTCCTAACTACTGATACTTCCCGACTTAAGACGACGATACCAATCGAAGGCTGCTCCGTGAAGAGTGCCGACGAATGACCGTACCATCAAGGGCTAATTTTCGGAGATTATTCCTAAATGAGATTTGAAATATATTAAGTGCTAAGTAGGGGAACCCTTTCCATCAAATGGCGTGAAGTTGATTAAATTAAACTTTACCGGGTATGGGATTGATTCTCACTCTCTTGGGTAAGGACAGAGTATTCCGGACTTCTTTACTTCTTGAGCGCTCATCAACGCATTGATTTTGCTCTCCAAGTCCCTCATCTTCTTATCCTCGATCGTATCTTTCTTCGAGCGATTCTGGAGAGAAGTGACATGGTCCTCCTTAGTATTGTTATCATGTGAGGGCCTACCCCCGATATTCTTATCAACATAAGGAGGATCCATGTTGGTATTCTTGTCCGCCTCCCTGTCACTATTAACTTGGTTAGGATTATTATGACGACTGGACTCTCCTTGCTCATTTGCCAGCGCCACAATCTGTTGACTATGCATATCCCTCATCTCCTACATAGCCATTTCCATTTCGATTTTAAATTTCTTTTTCTGTTTGGCTAAAGCATCCTTGAGAATTTTAGCTATTTGCTCGACATTAATCGTGAATGATTCATAAGATTACCTTGCACTGGATACCGTATCGTCAAAGCCAACATAGAGCAAGCATCTGACGATTCATCGTCGGAGGACCATGACCTCCTGGGTCTAGGTCTGACAGTTCCAGATCGTAGCTAAGTCATGTACTGAGATACTTCTGCAAAAGGCTCAGGATTAAAGCATCTCGAGGACTTTCCTTTGTCGGCCATGATGATAGTTACTCGAGGGAACTCATCACCTAAGCCGGTTGGCCTTTTTCTGTGAAAATGCCTGGTGTTTGGTTTGGATGTTTCAGTAAAGATTTGTTCAAATACTAAGACCCTCTAGGGAGCAGTCCTGTGGCAGTTGTATTCTGAAAACACTACCTTGATGATTTTCACGCACGGACAATGAGAGTTTGTCTCTCAGATATTTCTCTTCCGAGACTTGTTCGTATTTGCCATCTGATAGTACAACTCATCAGTCTAATGACTAGAGCAACCTATCGTGTGTTGGTACGGCTTCCTAGGTATAACGTCGTCATCAGATGATCATGTTTCCTTCTGGGAATATGACGCTTCATTGGCGTCTCCAAGAGTCACTTATTCAGATTTACGCCTTTGTGAGCATGAAACTCTAATGGGCTCTTATACTTTGACTCACAATCCAATGCGGTCGGTCATAAGATCTTTCCCTTTATTATTATTAGGGAGATTAGTACGACCCCCAGCGTGAATGGTTGTTTAGGAACTTTTCAACGGTCTCAATCACTCCTTAGCAGGTGCTTTACCTCGATCTTCGGGGAGAGGACCAAGGCGGTCTTTCAGAGAAATTCTGGATTTGGTAAGGTCCACACTACCAAGGGGAGTGGGTTCCAGAGTTGACGAAGGTCAAAGGATAACTTCATCTACTTTTCCTTAGCCGCTAATTTGACCTTTAGCATCCAAACCCGTTTCTACTTCGGTGATTTTTAACCACTTCTTCCTTCTGCATTTTCCGTGCTTCTTGCATAAGGATTCGGGCTTGCGCCAGCAATACACAACGCTTTTGAATTCACTCCTCAAGGGTAGAGCGGGTTATCTTGACGTGGACCCATTCATTCCTCTCTGATTTAGAGGAGGGGTCGCTCGATCACAGTTGTTGTTCTTGGCGTTGTCTAGATTTTAGATCCATATTATAGCGGATTCCGTCCATTAGCTCCAAAGCATTAGCAAGTTGATGCGCAAGACGTTGACATTGTCTTTAGTGTGCCCTCTTGGACAACATTAGCGCAGCTTCAGCAACTGACTCTTTGGTCAAGGAGGAGTTCGGATCTACTGATCTAACTTTGTCGGATGTCGGCGACACGTCGCGACTTACAACTACTACGGTGGTGACGCATAGATCATCTTCTCGGGTCTTCGTCTCAGAAGACCAACGGACTTTCTGGATCTGCGAGGAGAGGCGGATCTAGAGGAGGACAAGTATTCCTCAAACTTTTGTTGCCCGAATTCAAATTCGACCTCTTCAGTCACCAGGATCTTGATCGCTGGTTGCATCACGATAGCTTCGGTAGCAAAACAGTTGGCTCCCACTGTGATCGTCAGCTTGCTTGGAGAGAAAGTTGATGTGTTTATTACTGTGTTTATTACAACTTTAAACGTTACAATGAAAACAAAAAAAATTAGTCTTTTTATAAGACCCTTACACAATAAAAAAAAGTACAACTCTCGTCAAACAGCGCAACGGGTGTTTGTTATCTGATGTTTGCATGAGATCTTAGCCTGTGACCGGGATGTTGGTATCCGTGGACCACCAAACGATCAGATCAGATCCAGAGCTTCGTTGATTCATGAAGGAATCAAGAAGCTGAAGCAATTATCTCGGCAATGGAGAGATAATCACTCTTCTCGAGATCATCACAACGGGGCAATCTCAAGGCAAAGGACCGGGACATGTAGATCTGACAAGCCCCTCTTCTTTATGCTGACAAACTCAATCCGACCTCCTCCTCTCTTCTAAAATTCATGCTCCTTCAGTCTTCAGTTCAACAAGGCTTCGCCAACGCTCAAGAATTTCAGATCTAAAAAATAAAGGCCCTGGAGCTGTATTTATAGGCTTCGAAACCCCTGTTTTCGGCTAACCTTGGGTCGAGACACCTCTTGGTGTCTCAGCCAAGCTTTGGTCGAGACACCTCGTGTGTCTCGCCGAGGTTTGGCTTTGAGAATTTTGTTCGTTTTTGCTGTATTTTTATCATTCGAACTCAGAATCACGCAATTCAAAATTCATCAGAAAACCGACAAGGAGATCTATAAGCTTTCATGATTGAATCATATGTGGAATGAATGGGACACGAGGAGTATTTCTTCTTTCGTAAGTGATGTACAGCTCCTGGTCCATTTGTATTTCGTTGTTTCGAAATTCTGTTGCTCCGCATGGTCTGTCGACTCACTTCATACGTTTGTCATTGTCAAATGAGCTTTTATGGCTCGAATAGCAACATTCATCATCTTTTCTCTATCTCAAGCCACGTATGGGGACCTATAGGTAATTTTTGACTCCTACAGGGATGATGATCATCGCCCTGGGTCTTCAGATCTGAAGACTAGCAGACCTTCCTGGAGGAGGAGATCTTCCTGTACTTGCAAGGGGATAAGGATCTGGAATAAGACGATAGGTATTCTCGTACTTTTGATGGTTGAACTCGTACTCAACCTCTGTATCAACCAGGATTAAGATCCTTGGTTGCGACACTATAGTCTCAACAGAGAGGCTATTAGCTCCCACTGTGGTCGCCAACATATTTATGTCGAAAGTTGGTTTCTTCATTGTAGGACTCATTACAACTTCAGTCGTTATAATAAGTTCAACAAGAAGGACTTTTTATAAGATTCCTTACACAATAAAAAAAAGATTACAACTTTCTTTAAAACACACGCAGAGAATGTTTATCACCTGCTACTGGCGTGAGGTCTTTACCTTTATCAGGTTTATCTGTGGACCACCACGGATCAAATCTAGTTGATCAGAAGGCTAAATGTTTGTTGCTTCACGAAGTAAACAATAACAGAAGTAAATAATCTTAACTAAGTGAGATTACTACTCTTCTCGAGATCATACAAATTCTAATCTTAAGGAATAGCGAAACAGGGCTCAGATAATTCGAATAGCTCCCTCTTTATGCTGGAGTGCACCAAGATTTGCTAGCCCTTCTCTCAAATTTATGGATCACTCTTCTCAAGGGTAGCACCTCACCTAAATTCTAGCCCCTTGCATGTAGGACCATAGGCTTGTATTTATAGGCTTCAGTTATAGTATTTTTAGATAAGAACAACTGATTTGGCCTCAACTTCAGTTAATAATATACTAACCATATTTAGGGATGATATCCAAGTAGTTGTGAGGCTTGTGAATGAACAAATCTCAAGAAAACATCAAAATACGTGTTTTCGGGAACCGGGGTGCGAGTCACATTAAGGTGACCCGTGGGTGTGAGGGTCACATTAAGGTGACCCGCGGGTGTGAGGGTTACATTAAGATGACCTGCACGAGTGTGGGTCATATTAAGATGACCTGCACGAGTGCAGGTCACTTTGATACGATTTCCAAGCGACTATGTCTTGTTTTGGTCTTATTCAGTCGTTTTGCGCACATTTCGACGTTTCTTTGACTTGTATGCTTTAACGACTCGCTTTTCTTCTCCAGGTATCGGATAATCCTCTTTTGACTCGGATAATGGCATTCATCACCTTCTTTTCATTTTGAGCTGTGTGCAGAAACCTATAGATAATTTTTGACGCCTACAACACACTTTAAATCTTACTAAGTAGAGCTATTAACATAGCCTCCAAAGGCTATGGCAATACTTCTTTCGCAATGCCAACACAGGCTACTATGGCTATGGTAATGCTTCTTCAGCAACACTAACCCAACCTCCTATGACTATGACAACACTTTCCCAGCAATGCCAGCCTAGGTTTTTGGCTTCATCTCGTAGGGTATGAGCCATTAACGACAACACCTCTTTCTTCGCTATAGTACAAGATCTGCCAAAGTAATTAATTATCAAGTTCAACATTACACCTCTGTCTATATCCTTTATTCGTTACATAACATCAGGAATCAACCATCTGTGGGTACTCATGATGAAGTTTGGATCTTTGTGTTCTAGGCTTACGAAGTAAGCCATCTATACAATATGATGTTCGTACCCTAAAAAGCAATCCAAGGACAAGCCACCGCAGACTTCCTTATGGATCATCTTATCCCCAAGTCTTCCAAGCTCTAGGAAGATATTTCAAATGAGGTGCTTGAATTGAATGTTACTTCAAACCATTAAGTGTGGCAACTCTACTTTAATGGCACATCATCATGAAGGGACTATCATCGCAAGTGTGAAGATAGTGTACATCGCTCCTCATGGTCACGTCATTTCTTTGGGCATATTCATTTATCGATCCATATTCTATTAACTTGGTAGAGTGCAACACTCTCATAATTAGCTTACAACTTGCCCAAGACATGGGTGCAAAATATCTTCAATCTTTTAGCGATTCTAAGCTGATCATCAACCAAATCATAGGAGAATATGAGGCCCGACATGAAGATCTCCTATCCTACCATGAAATAGGAATGAAGCTCATTCATTCTTTTAAAAGCTTCTACATTAAATATGTAGCTTGCCCTCGAGAACACTTACGCTGATGCCTTGGCATCTGTTTGGTGAAAAATTTATAGTAAAAAAAATTGAAAAAAATATATTTGATTTGTATTCTCTCAATCTTAATTATAATTTAGATTTCTGACTACAAAAGAGAGCAGAATTAATCTGAACTCTCCCCTTTGTTTTAAATCTAGGTTCTTCACGGTGGTGATGGAGTGTCTTCCTTGAATGCTCGCGTTGAGTTTGCAATCCGTTGATGATCCGAACGTCTTGTTTCACTGGAACGTGGTCTTCTCCTCATGATTTGATGCTGTGGAGAACTTGCAAAGTAAGTTTTAGAACTCTGAACGAGTTTAAAAGAACTTACAGAGCAAGTTTTGAATTCTGATCGAGTTGAGAAGAACTCTTAGAAAGAGTTCAAAAGCTAGGCTGAGTAATCTCAAAGGCTTCAATAAAAACCTTCCAAGATGATTCAAGAGTTCCTCCAAGTTGCTGATCTCCAAAGCTCCATGAAGATCTGAAGAAGCCGAGCCAGATCTCTTATTCGTTGCTAAATCGAAGGCTGAAGGATGGAGGATCCAAGGACCCGAATTCAGTTGAGTTTACCCCTATTTATAGGGGATTAAGGGGTGTAACCGCCCCATAATTTGCTCCTAAGTGGGCACGATTTTCTCAGATCGTGGGGAATACGGTTCTGAAACCGTTCGACTTATGTTTGAATGAGTCAAACACCCAAGTTGGCGTTCAGGACCGTAACTCCGCGTCTTAGGCTGGAGATATGGAGTTAGGCACCCACTGGATGTTGAAAAACGTGAGGGTCGCCCGCGTTTTGTTTGCAGAGGGCCTGAAATGTAAGGGTCGCCTGTGTCTTAAGAACTAAAATGTGTAGGTGAATTCTGCATTTAGAAGAGGCTAGTGACTTATAACCTCTTCTGTAGAATGTTATAAAGACCATTAATGAGTGATCTTCACCTTGGCCATTTTAGGATGTGAAAGTTATCAGATTGTAACTCTCACAGTTGATTATGAAGACTATTGATTAGAGATTTCATCAGTTATTGTGAAGGTCGTCAGATTGTAACCTTCATCGATCTACATGAAAGTCTTCAAATTGTAGTCTTCTGGAAGCCGTCAAATTGTAACTTCCATCATCGGTGTTTGATGGGGATTAGCTATCTGTTGTGATTTTTAGACAGCCTACAAAAACCCCTCCAAAGTTTTCTAAAGTTCACAGTTAACTGGGATGAATTTTCGAAATACTTTGGATCTCAACTCTAATCTTGGAGCTGTTGATTCCTTCTTGTAAAAGAGTTGTTCTCTGCACTCGGTTTAAACACATCTTGGTTGAAGGGATTTTCCACGCAGGACCCGTATGCAGGTATGCGTCATAATCTTGCTTCTGGAATGCGGGGGTGGACCCTTACATTTTGAACTTGAGACGCGGGTCTCTCCCTTCTGTTTTAAATTTGGAACCCGGGTGTGACCTTGGCATTATGGTTTTTATCCTTTTTACGGTCAAAGACTAACCAACAACGCGTATTAGGCGTTGACTTATCCCTACTTAGGATTCAGGATAAAATTCCCCATACATGCGAGGTATGGATTCAGAGATTATTAATTTAATGATAATCACTAGCCACGATATTGAATACATAGACTTTGTCACTGTTTCTTCCTGTGTTATATTTTCACTTGAAACACTGAAAGAAAGTTGGAAGTACCAGACGTATAGTATTAACTTGGCATGAATTTTTACTTAGAGTGAAATTTAAAATTTTTCTTAGTTATCACTAGGATAATTCCAGAAAATCTTTAATACGCTGGGGATTTTATAATAAAAATTTGCTATTCTTGTCAAAAAAAAGATTAACAAGCTCATTGGGGGTTTGACTGTTAGAGGTGTGATGTTAACCTAACAGTATTTTATGGGCCTATCGCTCTATTGAAGAGAGTCGATAAGTTGTTTTGTATCATCAGAGGTGTGATGTTAACTTGACGGGTTTGTGGACCTATCACTTTATTGAAGAGAGTCGATAAGTTGATTTTTTCAGATGTGTGATATTAATATGACAGGAAGAATATTACGATCAGGGTAATTTTGAGGACCTATCACTCTATTGGGGAGAGTCGATAAGTGGATTTTGTTAGAGGTGTGGGATTATTGTGATAAGAATTTGTTGCGATCGGAGCAATTTTATGGACTTATCATCCTATTGAAGAGGATTGATAAGTTGATTTGTCATATATGTGATATTAACATAATAGAAATTTGTCGTGATTGGAGAAACTTTGTGGACTTATCATCCTATTGAAGAGGATTGATAAGTTGATTTGTCAGAGGTGTGATATTAACATGACAGGAATTTGTTACGATCGGAGCAACTTTGTTGACTTATCATCCTATTAAAGAGGATTGATAAGTTAATTTGTCAGAGGTGTCATATTAACATGATAGGAATTTGTTATGATCGGAGCAACCTTGATGACCTATCGCTCTATTGATGAGAGTCGATAAGTTAATTTTTAGAGGTTTGGTGTTAACATGACGGGAATTTGTTGCGATCGGAACGATTTTTTGGACTTATCCTATTAAAGAGGATTGATAAGTGGGTTATTAGAGGTGTGATATTAACATGATAGGAATTTATTGCGATCGGAGCAACTATGTGGACTTATCGTTCTATTGAAGAGGATTAATAAGTTGATTTGTCAGAGGTGTGATATTAACATGATAAGAGAATGTGTACTTGTGACTCGCACAAGATTTTGGGAATTAGCGTCTCGCTAGGGAAACTTGCTAGGTGAGTTTATCACCAGAAGCGATAAATTTTGATACTTATGATTTGAATAAGATTTTGAAGACTTAGTGTCTTACTGGGGAAGATTACAGTTTGAGCAATTTTGAGGACCTATTATCCTATTAACAAGGATTGATAAGTTGATTGTTAGAGGTGTATTGTTAACATGACAAATTAGGAGTGATGCAAGCTGCATTCATACTCTGTGGGGTGATGATCATCAGAAATGTAATGTTCACTCGACGATGTGAAAGATTTATTACTCTTAATCCAATAGATTCCAAGTAACCAACCCTTAGTCTTAATTAAGACTTAACAGGAGAATAAAAAGAGGTAGACAAGGCACATCGCCTAGTGGGACACTATCCATGAAGTCGGAATAGAGGCACATCACTTGGTAGTCCATTATCTGATGAGTTTGACTATCAGAGGTAACTGTTAACGTAATAGTTTTGTGGACCTACCATCCTATTGAAGGAGATTGGTAAGTTGATGGACTATCAGAGATAACTGTTAACGTGATAGTTCTGTGTGCCTGTCATCCTATTAAAGAGGATTGATAAATTAATGGACTATCAGAGGTAAATATTAACGTGATAGTTTTTGTAACGCCCCTCCTCTGGGAGGTACATTAAAATTTGAGCATGACCTATCCGTAATAAGAAGGGTCGACCTGCTAAATCTTTATGCACATCACAACATAGATATACTGAAGGGCGAAAAAATAAAGCAGTAGAGAGACATATGCAATACCCAAGATCACGAGGTTGACAGTAGAGTCCATTGAATACCAAAATAGAAGAGAACTAAAGGGTAATACAAAATATTACAATAATAGCAGTGGCTACAACATTAATACATGTTTCATAAGTCAAAGGTACTACAAAAGTGAACATAAATTAACCCCTATTAAGATTTTCCTCTGGAGCTAGTCTTCAATTTCAGGGTCCGCAATGCCCTTATCCTTGCCAGTTGTATGACTTGCGAGTGGATTCAGAAATAATAGGGGTGAGCCTAAGGCCCAATAGGTAACCATAAAAATCTCGGGCACAATCCAAGGGAACGAATGAAAATGATAGACATAGATATTAAACTTGAACAACGGGGTCTCAACATTAAGTTGCCATTCTTATATCGTAATCATTGACCGAAGTGAAATAACATGTAAAGATGAATAATCAAGGTCTAATATTCAAGATTCCAAACTCCCCAATCATGGGATAATCAATAAACCGCGCATGCCTTTATACACCCACCGGTGAGCGTCCTCACACAGGGCATTGTCCCACCGGGATACTATAACATCATCACCCACCGGTGAAGCTTACTTCACACAGGGCATAATCCATGAATATAAACAATCAATCATCAACGAAGATAGGAATACTATCATTATCAATAGTTGAACCATCGAATCAATTCGAATTGTTGCAATGAAATCATTTAAGGATATCGAAGGTATAAAACTGAAATAAACAACATTAGGATAGCAATGATTAACCAATCAACAACGAGCCCATGCATGAGGTGAATCAAATAGAAATATTACGAAAATGATAAGATATATAATTAGCATGGGAAACTAACTCACAGGAACTTCAAGAAAGTAATCAATCGAACTCTCAAAGGCTTGAGAGGAAACAATGAAAGGTTACCTACCGATTATGTCGGGATCCTCTCGGCCAACGAATGAATCCAAGATTCTCTGCCCCATATATAAATGTATACCCACATGAGATTCTATACACTATGTCTTTTAAAACTTTAACTTAAAACTTATATCATGGTATAAGCTACACCCTAGATGATTGCATCTAATATCTCTAATATGCACAGCACCCTACGTAGTGTAGATGCAACAGATTTAGGTGAATAGATGGCACAGCAATTGATGTCAAAAATGCATGAAACTAGTCTCAAATGACTCCATTATGAGTGTAATTTCGGAATATAAAACTTTTACATCAATGCATTGTGTATAGTAAGAGTTATGCCCTCAGCAAACTACATATATCAAAACTGTAGCAGAAAAACATAGGTTACTTTCTGAAATGAATAATTTATTTTGGGTACTTAACACTATACAAATGAGCTCATATTTGGTAGATAAGTAA
>BQKN01064978.1:540060-585553 GCA_022839385.1 Asparagus kiusianus | reverse complement strand
TTCAACATTGGACAATCTTTCTTCATATGCCCTGGTTTATTACACTTAAAACAAACAGGGTTATTTGAATTTGAACTTTTAGATTTAAAATTACCTCGTTTAATAAATTTCCGAAATTTTCGTGCAAACATGCCCATTTCTTCATCATCATCATCTGAATCTTCTTTATCGGAAGTGGTATTGAATGCAAGAACTTTCTTGTTCTTTGATTCTTCATCATTTTTTCTATCTTCAAGTTGAACTTCATATGCCATAAGATTACCAATAAGATTTTTAACCGTAAGAGTTGACAAATCATTGGCTTCTTCAATTGCGGTAACTTTCTTTTCCCATTGTGGAGTAAGTGAATGAAGTATTTTTCTTACCATCTCCACTTGAGTATATGTTTTTCCAAGACCAATGAGAGAATTTATAATGTCGGTGAATCTTGTGAATATTTCTCCAATAGTCTCATTTTCCTTCATCTTGAATAATTCAAATCTGTGCACAAGAACAGAAATTTTAGATTCTTTAACTTTATTTGTACCTTCATGAGTTACCTCGAGTGTGTGCCAAATATCATATGCGGATGTGGCCGTTGACACCCTATTGAACTCATTCTTGTCAAGTGCACAAAATAAGGTATTCATTGCTTTAGAATCCAAATTTGCATTGTTCCTTTGAGATGTAGTCCATTCCGCGAAAGGAGTTATTGGCTTCTCATATTTCGTTTCCACGACGTTCCAAAGTTCATAGCCAATTGATTGTAGGTAAATCTTCATTCGACACTTCCAATAGTTGTAGTTCAATCCATCGAACATTAGAGGACGATTTGTAGAATGACCTTCTTTGAATTGTGATGTATTTGGAGATGTCATCTTTCACCTTGCTCTGATACCAAATGTAGGATCTGAAATAGATACACTTGAACACTAGAGGGGGGGTGAATAGTATTCTTTTAAAAGTTATGCAAAGTATATTATAAATTGTAATGAAAAATAGCAATCTCAGAAAATCACAATCACAAACACAGGGATTTTATACTGGTTCCACCAATCCGGTGTACATCCAGTCCCCAAGCAAATCCCGCTTGAGAGTTTCCACTATGATTTTGAATAAACTTACAAAATCAAACGCAAACCTGACCAATTTGCAAGTCCCTGCAAATTGCAACACCAATTGACAAACACCTTGTCAATTTGAACACCAATCTCTACACCAAAAGATCAACCCTCTCAAACCCGAGAGAAATCCTTTTGAAGTAAGACCACAATTGATCCTATAAGACTTGAATGTGTAATGAAGTGCAGCAGTGGCTTAGGATTCTTTTAACCTCTATAAATTGCCTAAATGATAAGTATTTGAAGAGTGATTAAAGGCAATTTCAGAAACTCTTCTTTTTCTCAAAAATCTGAATGTTTTTTACTTGAAAAATTGCACAAAGATCAAAGCTTATGGGTATGTATGTCTCTGTAATTTTTCTGAACAGATAACCTATTTATAGCCCTTGAAAAGACAAATTTTTAAACTTTAAAAACGTTTAAAAATGGCTATAAACAGTCACATATTCAAACTTTAAAAACTGGAAAAACTGTATCTGTAGTCGACTACTATTGACATTAGTCGACTACACTGAGTTAAAACAGACTCTGTGTTTTCGAAAAAATTTCTCAGTAGTCGACTACAATGCTCATTAGTCGACTACACTGTATTTTGACAGAACCTGATAAATTGAATTTTGAGTTCAGTAGTCGACTATAATGTTAATTGGTCGACTACACTGTAAAATATCAGAAACTTATGTTTCTGTCAAACACCTGAGTAGTCGACTATAATCATATTAGTCGACTATACTGTAAATTGACAGAAACATGTATTTGAGTTTTATACATGAGTAGTCGACTACTATTCTAATTAGTCCACTACTAAGAGTAAAAATTCTGCTTTAAAGAGTTTTTATAATTAATTTTTAACTATAATTCTAATGGTTAACATAGGGGATTTCTATAGTTAACCAACACACTAAGCCTGTGTTAGTGTGTTCTAAAATAGTGTGTGTGTGTATGTGTGTGATCAAGGCTTGTACAATAATTCTAAATAAAGAAAATATAAAATATATTATCTCATTTGATCTTCATTTTCTTCACTTCAAAATGCCTTGAAATCAACTTGTACTTTTCACATATTCTGATATTGAAATCTGCATATAAAAGTTAGTACACACACATTATATAAATTGTTATCATCAAAACATTATCATGGAGATATGATATTCAACACCAACACGTCCAAAGAGAGGTTGTTGTGACAGGTTTGGAGGATGAAGTCCTCCATGATCGGATCTCAGCAGTTCATTGCCTTAATCCGGAAGCGTTTGATGACCGTCTCGTCATCTTCTTACTTCTCATCGAAGAGTGTCCAGATTGACACCTCGGCGTCATCATTGTTCGTGGGGAAAATCGTTGCTTTCTTCATCGATTCCATTACCATCTTAGATAACAGTTTTTTGAGTTACAAAGATCCGGTCTTTTTATAAGATCCGGTTACAATGAAAATACGATAAAAGAAAAGAAAAATTACAACTTTCTCCTTTTGTTTCGAACAAATCACGAGCTCCTGTTTTGCGGTCGCTCGCTTGCGTGGGTTCTTCGCCTGCGCCGGGGTTTATCCGTGGACCACCGCGAGATCTAGATCTGGTCGGATCTACGCAGTATGACGGGTATTATTTCACGAAGAAAATAATAGCCGTGGGGGATTACTTCACCAAGGAAATAATCGCCCGAATCTCGGGATCAAAGACCAAGCTTTGATTTGGAGTATGCCTGCGTAGATCTGAGATCCGATTTGAGATCCGGTTCCTCTCGAACTCTTGCCTTATTTGGCGTTGACGATCGCCGAGCACCAGATCTGGATGAGCAAGTCCTCAAAGTCCCAGAGCTTCAATCTTTTTTAGATCTGAGCCTTGAATCCAGCAGAGCTTCGCCTCCAAAAAATCCAACCCCTGAACAAATGAACCAAGCCCTCTATTTATAGGCAACCAGATCTGTGCCTTGGCACAGATCTGGGCCGGCCACCGAGCCACCTCAGGGTGGCTCGGCTTTGGCCGAGCCACCTAGAGGTGGCTCGGTTTTGGCCGAGCCCCTCTGGGTGTTGGTTTTGCCGTTTTCCGTCGTTGTGTCCGTTTTGTGGTAGATTTGTTCGGATTTGATTCGTTTGACCTGATTTGATAGTAAATCCGGTTCCTGATTTGGCAGTAAATCTATTTTTGAATTTGAGTCCGAAACTGATCTTAAATCAATCGTGATTTGTTCGAGTCCGCTCTTGGTTGGATGACTCGTTGATTCTTCAACCGTTAGCTTGATTCCGCACGCGAGTAGATTTATTCCGTTGTTTGCGTGCGGTTTGTTAGTCTTGTAGCCTCGTTAATCCGCTTCGTCGCGTATCACTTGGCTTCGGTGTTGTGGACTAACGATCATGTTTGGATACATTGCCCGATGGTTCGTTTGTCGAATCGACATCGTCGAGCTGTGTTAAGGGACCTATAAGCAGTTTTATACGCCTACAGATACCCTCTCCAAAGTATTTCAGCATCATTCTTTTATAGAAGAGTCTGGAATACTTTGGATATGATTGCCCCATCCTTCAATCGGTTATGACGGGATATTTGGAATGGCTTCTATTCTTGATTCCTTCAGTCCTCCAGGCTATTCGGTGCTTTGTCGAATGTTTGTAAGGGTCCCGGTGCTGCATTTATTGTCTGACCGTCTGTCGAAATTTTGAATTTGAAGTTGATTCTCGATTTCCTAACTTTTTAGCTCGAGTTTGCTGACCTTCGATTGTCGGTGTTGAATCATCATTTACAACGCGTTGTCCGGCGTTTGAGCTTCCTTGTGACGCGTTGTCCGGCGTCTAAACTTCATTACGACGCGTTGTCCAGCGTCCAAGCTTCATTGCGACACGTTGTCCGGTGTTCGACACAGTTTATACTCGTACGTCTGCTGGAGTATATATAGTTTAAGCTCTTAAGGAATTGGAGCGTGGCAAATACTTGAGTCACGAGACTAATCTATGGAATTGATGCGTCAATGACTCGTATTTATAGAATTTTTAGCAAATTCTCAGCCATCAACGGGTTTGATAAGCCTTTACCGACTACCGTTTGAGTCGGGCTAGCATGCGGATTGTTTAAGTCCGTTCCGCATGTGACGTTAAGCTAAAAGAGTTAACCCTTTTAGTGCTATGATATTGAATACGTAGACTTCATCTTTCTCCTGTGAAAAGGCTAAACAGTAACGTGTATGAGACGTTGACTTAGGATTTTTGGCAAATCCTCAGCCTTCAACGGATTTGACGTGCTCTTACCGATTACCGTTTGAATCGGGCTTACATGTGGATTGTTTTAATCCGTTCCGCATGTGACGTTGTGCTAAAGGAATGAACTCCTTTAGACTACGTGCTATGATGTTGAATACATAGACTTTACCATTTGTTACGGGAATAGGCTACCCGGCGACACGTGTTAGCCGTTGACTTTAGGATTTTTGGCTAACCCCCAGCTTTCAACGGATTTGATTAGCCTTTACCGACTACCGTTTGAGTCGAGCTAGCATGCGGATTGTCTAAATCCGTTCCGCATGTGACGTTGTGCTAACGGAATGAACTCACTTAGACTCTTTGCTACGACTTTGAATACGTAGACTTCGCCATTGTTATGGGAATAGGCTACCCAGCAACATGTATTAGATGTTGACTTATCCCTACTTAGGCTTCGGGATAAAGGTCCCCAGAATCAGGTTCTGATATCTTTTTCTAGGGTAAAGACTAAACCGGCGACGCGTGTTAGGCGTCGGCATATCCTTTCTTAGGATTCAGGATGAAATTCCCCATGCGTGTAAGGCATGGATTTTGGTGTTATTAATAACAACCTACCACAATGTTGAATATGTGGGCAAGTGTTCTTTTTAACGGTTAAGAATTAACCGACGGCGCATGTTAGGTGCAGACTTATCCCTGCTTAGGTTTCAGGATAAAATACCCCAGAATCAAAATCTGGTGTCTTCTTCTACGGAGAAAGACTAAACCGGCAGCGCGTATTAGGCGCAGACTTATCCCTGCTTAGGATTCGGGATAAACTTCCTAGGATGAATCCTAAATTCTTGGAAAAGGTTTGGTGTGGGAAGGAAGAATTTTATATTCTATTCCCCGAACAAGGAAGGAAGAATTTATGTTTTATTCCTTGATTCTGGAAAGGAAGAATCTTATATTCTATTTCCAGTGCAAGAAAGAAACTAGAAGTGGGATCTCCACTCCGAGAATCTGGAAGATCTAAATAAGCTTACCTTTTATAGGATCGGTTATCTAGATAGGTTTTTTCGTTTATCGAAATGAAATTTCAACTTTGGTTATAACCATGAAGAGGTTTAACCAAAGAGAAAAAAGGGGAGTTCTTTCGTTTATCGAAAGGAGACTCTGAATTAAAAGTGGACCTCTTGTTCGTGAAAAGAATCAAGAGGGAATTTGTTGGTGGTTTTGGACCAGAAAGACAATTTTGGTGGACTCACTGTCAATTAAAATTGATCAGTGAGGGATTTTGGTGGTAAAAATGATTTTGGGTTATCCTCTAGAATATTAAGTGTAATATTCTTCGAGGAACTTTCCGATAAATGGGTTATCCCGAATGTACTAGGGATAGTACTTTTTCAGGAACTTCCCATTTATTGGCATTAATTGCCTGACGCCCTCTAAAGAAATGAGGCGATATGCGCCGTTTGAGTAGACTGTGTCTATCACAAACGGTCCTTCCCATTTGGGTTCAAATTTACCTTTCTTCTTGGAGTTAAGGATTATCGGTCGGCGAGCAGCGAGGACCAGATCTCCTTCCTTGAAGCTTCTTTGTCGGACTCTTTTGTTAAAAGCCCTAGATATTCTGGCTTGATAAAACTCAATGTGTTGTTGAGCTTCCAAGCGCCTTTCATCTAACATTTCGAGTTCTTCGAGACGTTTCTGATGTTGTTCTTCCATTGTCATCTCCTTTGCGAGAGCAATCCGAAGGGATGGGATTTGGATTTCCAACGGTAGCACAGCTTCACATCCGTATACCAACGAATACGGGGTGGCTCCCGTAGGTGTGCGTACGGTGGTGCGATAAGCCCAGAGTGCTTCACCAAGTTTATCGTCCCAGTCTTGTTTATTGGTCTTCACGAGCTTTGACAGGATCTTAATGATCGTCTTGTTAAAAGCTTCAGCTAGTCCATTCGCAGCGGGATAATAAGCTGTTGACGAAACATCTTGAATCTTGAATTTGTCACAGAACCTGACGAAAGCGTTGCTTATGAACTGTGGACCGTTGTCATGAATGATCCGTCTTGGCACGCCGTGTCGGTATATGACATGATGCTTGATGAAATTGATGACGTTGTTCGTCTTCACTTCTTTAAGCGGAATCGCTTCAGCCCACTTTGAAAAATAATCCGTGATTGCGAGAATAAATCGATCACCTTTGACTGAAGGGGGAAAAATAGGACCGACAATGTCCATACCCCATGTCTCGAATGGCCAAGACGTGGTTGACGTGTGTAACCGCTCCGGTGGTTGGTGCATATAATTTGCGTGCACTTGACAGGCGTGACATCCTCGGGCGTATTCGATTGCGTCACGTACCATTGTTGGCCAAAAATATCTCATTCTTCTGATGCGATCGTACAGTTTGGGACCAGGCTGATGCGCACCGCATTCTCCTTCGTGTGCTTCCTTAAGAACTTCTTCTGCTTCTTCGTTTGAAAGGCATCGGAGTAGCAAATCATCGTACCCCTGGTGGTATAACGTACGGGTCTCGGTATTATAGAAGAACCTTGGTCCTCTTCGGCGGATTGATTCCCTTTATTTTACATCCTCTGGCAGAATACCATATTGGACGTAGTCAATGATGGGAAAACGCCAATCTCGGGACTCAGACCCGATTTGAGTTGAGTTCACCTCCTTGGCGTTTATGTCTCTCTCATCTTCCTCTTTGATATCCATATTGTATATGGGTATGCAGAGTTGATGTGATCTTACTGTGACCAGCAGTTCAGTTTCGGGCGGCTGCACAAGTGATACTGCTAGTGCTGCCAGTGCATCCGCATAAGCGTTCTGAAGACGAGGGATGTATTCAATAAAGAATTCTTCGAAAGAATCTGCCATTTTGACGGCCTCCTGGTGGTATGGGATCAGGTCTTGATTCCAGACTTCATACTCTCCACGGACTTGGTTGACTATTAATTGAGAACCCCAAAAGCTTCGAGATATTCGACCCCCAGCTCCTTGGTGAAACTGAGTCCAATGAGAAGCGCGTTGTACTCGGCTACGTTATTGGAACATGGATCTGTTAGTGAATAAGCCCGAGGCATCACATGCTTCCCCGGGGAAACTAAGACAACTCCAACTCCGGAGGAGACTCTAGAACATCCAGGGTTTATTGCCACATTAGCTGCTCTCGAAGCACCATCAAAGTATAATTGCCATACTTGTTGATGCGACGTGGTGTTAACCTCGTGGGTTTCATCCAGCAAGTCAACATATACTTCTGCCGTATCCATTGTCGGGCTTGCCGCCAAAAGATCACAAATCGCTTGTCCTTTGACCGACTTCTGCTGTTTGAAGTACAAGTCATACTGGGACAAGAGAAGGGCCCATTTTGCTAACTGCCAATTTGTCGAGCCCGATTGCGTCATAAATACCCGTACCGGATTAACGTTAGAGATAACGTAAATCGTCTGTCCGACCAAGTAATGCCGCATGTTTTGTACTGCAAATACCAACGCAAGGCATTCCTTCTCAATCATCGGATATCGGGACTCGGCGCCTACCAAAGTCTGACTTAGATAATAAACTGCCTGTTCGTGACCATTATCATCGTCTTGTGCTAATAAAGCACTTATCGAGTGGTTCATCACCTTGATGTAAATCAAGAACGGTTTACCTAATTTTGGTGCGACGAGAACAGGAGGATTCGTCAGATATGTCTTGATATCTTCGAGTGCTTTTTGGCAAGCGTCGTCCTAAATAAATGACACACCTTTCTTGTTTAGCTTAGAGAAAGGTTGACACTTCCCAGAAAGATTTGAGATGAACCGCCGGATGTAAGCTAAACGCCCTTGCAATCCTCTGAGTTCTCTTAGATTTCTCAGGGGCTGCAATTCATGTATCGCCTTCACCTTGTCTGGATCAATATGTATACCTTTAGTGGTGACGACGAATCCAAGGAATTTTCCGCTGGACATTCCAAGGAAGGATTTAGTGGGGTTCATCTTCAATTGATGACTCCGCATGAGATCGAACATCGTCTTCAAGTCCTTGATGTGATCTTCTTTGTTGCGGCTTTTCACAACCAAATCATCAACGTAGCACTCAACCGTTTTCCTGAGATGTTCTTGGAAAATCTTAGTCATTGCTCGTTGGTACGTGGCGCCTGCGTTCTTTAGACCGAAAGGCATCACCGTGTAGCAGAAGACACCGAGGGGTGTTCTGAACGCTGTATGCTTCTCATCATCCGGGTGCATCTTGATTTGGTTATACCCCGAAAAGCCATCCATAAAGGACATTCTCTCAAATCCACACGTATTGTCGATGATGACGTCCGTGATTGGGAGAGGAAAATCGTCTTTCGGACATGACGCATTCAGGTCCCTGAAGTCGATGCATATCCTGATTTTACCATTTTCTTCATGACTGGGACAATATTGGCTAGCCAGTCTGGATGCTGCTCCTCTCGGATGAATCCTGAGTCGATCAATTTCTTAACCTCTGTCTCGATGGCTTCCATAATCTGCAGAAAAAACCGTCTCTGCTGTTGTTTGACAGGTTTGGCATCCGACTTGATATCGAGGCGGTGCATTGCCACATTGGGGTCGAGCCCTGGCATGTCCTTATAGTTCCAAGCGAAGACGTCAATGTATTCCCTGATGAGAGCAATTAATTCCTCCTTTTCATTTGGGGGAAGACTATCGCTGATGAATATGGGCTTTGGGTTGGCTTCATCGCCCATATTAATTTGGAGTATTTTATCCTCGGTGGGGGGTTCCCTCTGTTCAAACCTATCGCCGTACTGCATGTTTAGGTGATGGACCTATGGGTCTTCCCACGTTGGCATTTGATCATCATCCTCCATCGTAGATGGATCAGCTGTAGTCATGTTCGACATTAGGGTTTTGAATACTTCCCCCAAACTTGTATCGGAGTCCCATTCTGAGGAATTTGACAAGTACCCATCCTTAGCTTTGTTAGCAATTTGATCGATAATTTGCCAACCACATTCATCATCAGACGAGGAGACGTAGCCTAAGCCTCTTTTGTGATGGTAATAATCATCCGGTTTCCCTTTTGGTACATATGCCGCTTTGACTGGGATACATGAACCTCGATCGAAGTATAAACCTTCTCCGAGTGTGAAATCATATCCCTGTTTTTCCATGAGCTTGCGCGCTTCCGGACTATACTTAGATAAATGCAGACCAGATTTGTCATCATCCTCATCTTCTCTTAAGAAATGATCAGGTAATGGAAAACTCTCTCCTTTACCGTAAACCACTTCTTTTTGGCCTCCTATTTTGGCAGGAACGATCAGGGTTGTTCCGAAAGAATGCTGGAGGTGTTTCTTTGTTACATAAGACGATCGGAGCGACGTATATAAATCTGAATTATCGTATAATCCCTTTATCGCATCATCAAGAGACAGCGAGTACTCTAAATCATCTTTTATTTCAATATTGGCAAGTTCCTAGTTACAACTACCATCTGACGATTGTTCATCATCAAGATTGATTACAAAGGGTACAATGTCATTAAAAACAAAACCTCCATTGTAATCAAATCCGGCTTCGGAATCAGCTTCTTCTCCGCTGTCCGTGCCCTGGACCGATGGTTCAGTATCGGATTCGTTACCATAAAGGAGAGAATCAGTGAAATAATTCTCAAACCCTTTAAATGGTTGCTTATCCGCGACCACCGTCCCCTCTGTGACATATTTCAGACACTGATGTAGGGTGGAGGGAACTATAACGTTACTATGGATCCAAGGCCGACCCAATAGTAAGTTATATGATGTCTCAGCATCAATCACATAACACGTGACCTCCGTCTTTAGATCACCCATCTGACATTTTATCCGGATCTTTCCCAAAGGTCTCAGCCCGCTGGTGTTGAATCCGTAAATAACTGTGCCTGTAGATGCCAATTTGCTGACTGGAATGCCGAGGCTATGCATCAAGCGAAGTGGCATAATACTCACAGCGAAACCCGGATCCACTTGGATTCAGTTGACTTCGCTGGAGCCAATGTACCCGATGAAGTATAGGGGTCGATCATGGTTCGAATTCTTCATCTGCATATCCTCTTTGGTGAAGGTAATGCAGAGAAGGTTCTTAGCCGCTATATTGCATTGTTGAGCTAACAGTTCTGGCTCTTCAGGTGCCGGCTTGATCCGAGTGAGGAAAGCTTCTGAATCGGCCAAGGCCTCTTGTAAGGCTTCCCTGGTCTCCTTGGACAACCGCAGCAACTCATACAGCATTATCCGCACTGGGATATTGGCTAATTGAGCCATAATATCGAAAATACGCGGAGTTTTTGAGCTCTCCGATTTATCTCTTCCAATCGGACGATTGAAACGAGACTGCTTCGGATTCTGCACCTCTTGGGGTCTCTTTTCTTTCTGCTTATCAACCGGCTGTCGTCGAGCATCTTCAACCGGTTTAGGAACTGCAATCACCCCCAGCTCTGTGAGAGTTTTGGCTGGTCCCTATTTAGTCACCCCCTGTTCAGCTAACTGCTCACTAGGTGACAGATAGTTGAAGTGGTACTGGTTTCCGCTTCTGGTGGCAAAGACTTTTTGTTCTTCTTCGGAGAGCGGGAAGGTAGGAGCTTCATCACCATCCTCTTTGAAGATTGCGGAAGTGGCGTTGCAGGCCTTGCCTTTACCCTTTCTTTTCGAGGAAACCGCCCACTACTCATCTTCAATAAGATCCGGATGAACCCAGAGGATTTCTCCAGTCGGGGGTGTGTGTGGCACAAGTCCCTTTTGGCGCTGTCCATATGGGTCATCATTCACCGTCTTCATTCCTACTTTGGTGACGCGTTTTGGCTCGAACCATGTTGTGGGCACCGATCCAAAGCTGATTGACACTGCATTTGCTCCCACATTCTTGGCAGGCTTCGGGGTTATGACCCCTATGTCAATTAACGCCTGGATCTTGTCCTTGAGGTGGTAGCATGACCTCGTAGGGTGATGGACCGCTCTATGGTACGCGCAGTACTTCGGATCCGTCACTTTGCTAGCTCCTTCTTGATCTACAATCGCCGGCAGCTGGATTTTGTTATTCTCCAACAAATACTTAAAGATACCAGGAACTTCATCATCTTTGAAGGAGTAAACTTTGGGAAACCTCGGCTCCGAAGATTTCTGCTTCTGAGGTCGTTGTTGCCGCTGCTGCTGTTGCTGAGGTTGCAATTGGAAAGTTTAGTTAGCATCAACTGCATTAGCATGTGCCTTACCTTTCCCCCTTGGGTTGAAGTTCTGCGTTGGAGCATTTGCCGCTTGCTGGCCTCTTTCCGCCTTCTTTCTTCTGAGGAATCGCTCAGCTTGTTCCCCTCGGACCTTCAGATCCTTCCACGTTTTGGACGGTGCTATCCCCATTGCTTCCAGCACGTCCAATGAAAGATTGTTGTGGTAGGTTTGGAGAATGAACTCCTCAGTGATCGGGTCCCTGCAATTCAACGCCTTGTTCTGGAACCTCTTAACGAAGGTGTCGACTAACTCCCCGTCTTTCTGTTTCTCGTCCAACAACGATCCGATAGATATCTCGGTGTCGTCGTCGAAGAAATTGGTAAGGAACTTAGTCTCCATATCGTCCTAGCTATTCACGCTACCTGGCTTGAGGCGGCGATACCAATCGAAGGCGGCTCCACGAAGAGTGCCAACGAAGGACCGTACCATCAGAGGCTCATTGCCAGAGATGACCCCCAAATGTGATTTGAAGTAGATCACATGTTGAGTGGGTGAACCCTTCCCATCAAACAGCGTGAAGTTGATTAGGTTGAACTTCGCCGGATACGGGATTGATTCTCATTCTCTTGGGTATGGACAAGGAATGCCCGTTTTCTTCACCTCTTGAGCAGAAATCAACGTATTGATCTTGCTCTCGAGATTTTTGATCTTCAGACTTTCACCCGTGTTATCGTTAGCACAATTCTAAGGTGGAAGCGTGGCGTTGTGACTAGCATCCTCATTACCACCCCCTGTGTTGATGGGAGGATTATTGGCATTACGAGCTTCATCCGTATCCGTGTGCTCATCCTCCTGAACGACCTGGTTACGACGGCTTGGTTCGCCTTGCTGGTTCGTCAGTGCCTGGATTGTTGCTCATGCATTTCTCTCATATTCTGCATGGCCATCTGCATTTCGAACCTGAAGCTCTCCTGTTGTTTGGCCATGGCATCTTCGAGCATCTTGGCCACCTGTTCCGCGCTTATCATGAATGACTTGCGGGGTTGTCCTTCGCTGGATACAGTATTGTCAGATGCAACTGTCGAGCCGGCATCTAACTCTTCATCTCCTGAAGGTAATCTTGTCCGAACCCTACCGTATGTTGCACGAATGATAGCTCCGGACTGCAGACGAGTTACACATCGGGGCACCTCTGGAATCGCCTCGGGATTGTCCTGAGCCGATGTTCCTTTGCTGGTCATATTGGTGGTGACCCTCGAAAATTCTCCATCTTCAACCACCGTTCTTCTTTGTCGGAAACGCCTAGGCCTTGGTTTTGGCATTTCGATACTGAGTCTTTTGAAAACCGAAACTCTTTCGGGGACTGTATTGGTGCATCTGCACTCAGACAATACTGCCCGAATGAGTTTGGAACAGGGGCACTGAGTTTCTGGTTTTCGAGGACTCCTTTTTCTGGTTTTACTCGTACCCCTAACACGATAGTACAACTCGTCAGTTTTGGAGTAACCCATCGTGTGTTGGCACGATTTCTCAGGTATAACGTCATCGTCATCAGATGATAATGTTTCCTTCTGAGGGCGAACTGCCTTCTTCGGGCTTTCGAGAGTCACGCGCCTCGAAACATACCTTTGTGGGCGTGAATCCTCAGCGGGCTCCTGGACTTCAATGCGTAGAGTTGTGCACTTAGTTGCCCTGATTTCTTTGTCATGTTGAGGGTTGCGGCGACCCCCAGCATGTTGAATCATTCGGGGCTTCTTTATTGGACCCAAACGTTCTTGAACTGGAGCTTTGCCTCGCTCCTCGGGAAGTGGACCGAGACGCTCCAAAACCGACCTCCTTTTCTGAGACGGTCCTGCTGGATCTCCCGGCGATTTAGGTTGGTTGGCCGGAGGCGGAACCTTTGTCGAAAGCTGCAACGGTTGCTTCTTAGCCTGAATCGCTGTTTCAGACTTAGGCTTCCAAACTTTGCGAGTTGGTGGCGGTTTCTTGGCCACTTCTTTCTGCAACTTTCTACGGGCTTCTTCGACTTGAGCCCGTGCCTGCGCTGATAGTGAGCGGCGCTTGCGAATGCGCTCCTCCAGCATCGAACGATTCCGTTTGACACGGACCCATTCCATCGTTGGTGGCTTGGAAGAGCCGCCGTTCATCTGTTGTTGAGGCTGTTTGCCTCTTTTGTTCTTCAGATCCATGTTGTAGCGGATCCCGTCAACAGACTCCATTGCCTTTGCGAATTGTTTCGCAAGGCGTTGACGTTGCCTTTGGTGGGCTCTCTTCGAGAGAGTCACCACGCACTCTGTAGTGGAAGAGTTGGCCAGAGCAGATCAGATCTGGTTGGGAGTTGGAGGAATCTCACCCGATGTGACTTTGGCATCAAACGGGGCGAGATCTTCGTTGGTATTTTCGACATCTTCATACCAACGAGTTTTTCTCCTGGAGGAGAACTTCTTGGACTTGCGGGGGGAGGTAGATCCGGACGAGGACGACAGGTATTCCTCGAACTTCTACTGGTCAAACTCGTATTCGACCTCCTCCACGACCGGGATTGAGATCCACGGCTGCGACGCTTCGATCTCGGCAGCGAGATCATCGGCTCCCACTGTGGTCGCCAGATTATTCGCGGGGAAAATCGTTGCTTTCTTCATCGATTCCATTACCATCTTAGATAACAGTTTTTTGAGTTACAAAGATCTAGTTTTTTTATAAGATCCGGTTACAATGAAAATCAGATAAAAGAAAAGAAAAATTATAACTTTCTCCTTTTGTTTCGAACAAATCATGAGCTCCTGTTTTGCCGTCGCTCGCTTGCGTGGGTTCTTCGCCTGCGCCGAGGTTTATCCGTGGACCACCGCGAGATCTAGATCCGGTCGGATCTACGCAGTATGATGGGTATTATTTCACGAAGGAAATAATAGCCGGGGGGGATTAGTTCACCAAGGAAATAATCGCCCGAATCTCGGGATCAAAGACCAAGCTTTGATCCGGAGTATGCCTGCGTAGATCTGAGATCTGATTTGAGATCCGGTTCCTCTCGAACTCTTACCTTATTTGGTGTTGACGATCGCCGAGCACCAGATCTGGATGAGCAAGTCCTCAAAGTCCCAAAGCTTCAATCTTTTTTAGATCTGAGCCTTGAATCCAGCAGAGCTTCGCCTCCAAAAAATCTAACCCCTGAACAAATGAACCAAGCCCTCTATTTATAGGCAACCAGATCTGTGCCTTGGCACAGATCTGGGCCGGCCATCGAGCCACCTTGAGGTGGCTCGGCTTTGGCCAAGCCACCTAGAGGTGGCTCGGTTTTGGCCGAGCCCCTCTGGGTGTTGGTTTCGCCGTTTTCCGTCGTTGTGTCTGTTTTGTGGTAGATTTGTTCGGACTTGATTTAGCAGTAAATCCGGTTCCTGATTTGGCAGTAAATCCACTTTTGAATTTGAGTCCGAAACTGATCTTAAATCGATCGTGATTTGTTCGAGTCCGCTCTTGGTTGGATGACTCGTTGATTCTTTAACCGTTAGCTTGATTCCGCATGCGAGTGGATTTATTCCATTGTTTGCGTGCGGTTCATTAGCCTTGTAGCCTCGTTAATCCGCTTCGTCGCGTATCACTTAGCTTCGGTGTTGTGGACTAACGATCGTGTTTGGATACGTTGCTCGATGGTTCGTTTGTCGAATCGACGTCGTCGAGTTGTGTTAAGGGACCTATAGGCAGTTTTATACGCCTACAATAATCAAAGAAATGAGTGAGGAATAGGCTCTCCAGGTCGTCCCAGCTGTTAATGCTTCCAGACTTGAGACAGCGGTACCAATTAAAGGCGGGCCCACGAAGGATGCCAACGAATGACCGAACCATCAAGGCTTCATTACCGGAGATCATACCCAAATGGGACTTGAAGTAGATCAGATGTTGTGTGGGCGAACCCTTCCCGTCAAACGGTGTGAAGTTAATCAAGTTAAACTTTGCCGGGTATGCTATTGAATCCCACTCCCTTGGATAAGGACACGGAATGCCGGTCCTTTTCACCTCTTGAGCAGACATCATAGCGTTGATTTTTCTCTCGAGATCTTTAATTTTCTCATCCTCGCTCGTATCGGGGCTTGGACAAATTGAAAGAGGGATAATGGGGCCACCCCCTGTATTGTCATTATTGGTAGGACCACCCCCAGCGTTTTGATTAACGGGAGGGTTCTCAGCATTGAGAGGTTCATCCACATCTGAATCGCTACCTACTTGGTTAGCACGGTTATGACAGCTGGATTCACCGAACTGATTAGACAGAGCCCGGATTTGTTGGTCGTGCTCTTCCCTCATCCGTAACATAGCCGTTTCCATTTCGATTTTGAATGCTGCTTTCTGTTTGGCTAAAGCATCCTCGACCATTTTGGTCACTTGCTCGGTGTTGATCATGAATGCTTCGTGGGATTGACCTGGGCTAGAGACCATATTATCAGAAGCGACCACAGAGTTGGAATCTGACACTTCGTCATCCGAGGATAATCCTCTCTGCATTCTCTGATAATCCCTTTGTCTATTAGTTCCTGATTGTAACCGGGTTAGACGATGTGATACAAGCGGATCAGAGTTAGAAGGTCAAACCGACTTTCCCTTATCAGCCATATTTATTGTGACTTCCGGAAGTTCGTCACCTTGAATGGTCGATCGTTTCTTATGGAAACGTCTTGGCTTGGACTTAGTCGCTCCGTTAGAGATCCTCTCAAATACCGAGACCCTTGGCGGAGCGGTCTTGGGGTAGCTATACGCTGATAATACTGCCCTAATTAACTTGGTGCACGGGCAGTGAGACTTTGTTTCTCGGGTATATCTCTTCCGAGACTTGTTCATACCCCCAGCCCGATAGTACAACTCATCGACGTTACCGTCAGAGCAACCTATCGGCTGTTTACATGAATCCTCAGGTATAACGCGTTCGTTTGTCTTACGTGTTTTCTTCTGAGTATGCAACTCCTTGTTAGCATTCTCAAGAGTCGTGCGTTTAGAGTCACGTATTTGTAAGCGTGAACTCTCGACGGGCTCTTGGAGTTTAATTCGTCGTCCAAGGCGGTCAATTACAGAAGTTTTTCGTGTGCGACCCCCAGCTCGAATAATTGCTCGGCGTTCAGTCACTAGGCCCAAGCGTTCTTTGATCGCAACCTTGTCTTGATCCTTATGCAAAGGAACCAGACGATCCGCCATCCTTATCTTGTAACGGGGCAAGTCTACGCTATCACGGGGCTTCACCGGAGATGCGGAACTCACAGGGATCAACAAAACAGGTGCAGAGCATCTTCTGCCTTAACTCTGGCGCTGGTCAGATTTGGGTGACCCGCGGGTCGGAGGGTCGGATTTGGGTGACCCGCAAAGTGGAGGGTCGGATCCAAGTGACCTACGAATTGGCGGGTCGGATCTGGGTGACCTACGAATTGGCGGGTCGGATTGAAGTGACTTGCAAATTGGCGGGTTGGATCGGAGTGACCTACAAATCGACGGGTCGGATTGGAGTGACCTGCGAATTAGAGGGTCGGATTGAAGTGACCTGCAAATTGGCCGATCGGATCGGAGTGACCTACAAATCGGCGGGTCGGATTGGAGTGACCTACAAATTAGCGGGTCGGATTGGAGTGACCTGCGAATTGGAGGGTCGGATTGAAGTGACCTGCAAATTGGCCGGTCAAAATGGAGTGACCTGCAAATCGGCGGGTCGGATTGGAGTGACCTGCAAATTGGCGGGTCGGATTAAAGTGACCTGCAAATTGGCGGGTCGGATTAAAGTGACCTGCAAATTGGCGGGTCGGATCGGAGTGACCCGTGCGTCGGCAGGTCAGATTCAAGTGACCCGTGATTCTCGATCTTTTTGGCCGCTGTTTTGGATTTTGGCCTCCAAGTTTGATGCAGTCTTGGTTGTTTCTTAGCTATGTCATTCTTCTGCAACTTTTGTGCTTTTTGCACAAGAATTCGCGTGCGCGCAAGCGCGCGGCGCTTTTGGATTCGCTCCTCCAGAGTTGAATGGATCCTTTTGATTTGGATCCATTCATTTGCTATTGGTTTGGAGGGGAGGACATCTGCTCGCTGTTGGGTCGTTTGATGCTCTTTGAATTTCAGATCCGCCTCATAGCGGATTCCGTCTATCGGCTCCAAAATCTTAGCAAGCTGACACGCGAGGCGTTGACGTCGCCTTTGACGTGCCCTCTTCTATAGGATCGGTGCACCTTCAGTACTCAACTCCTTGATGGAGGAGGAGTTCAGATCCGTAGATCCGACCTCGTTGGAAGCCGGAGGGGTGTTGCAAAGCGAGAGGGCAGCAGCAACGGGGGTCTTGATCTTCCTACGCTTGCGAGAGGCGAAGGATCTGGAGGAGGAGGACGACAGATATTCCTCGAACTTTAGTTGGTCAAACTCATATTCGACCACTTCTTCAACCGGGATGCAAATCTGAGGTTGCGACACGACAGCTCCAGCAGCGAAGCTGTTGGCTCCCACTGTGGTCGCCAGTTTGTTTGCGTCGAAAATTGCTGTTTTCATTGCTATCGAATCTATTACAACTTTAGTCATTACAATAAACTCGAATAAAATATAAATTTGATCTTTTTATAAGATCCCCTTACACAATAAAAATAAAACAAGTTTACAACTTTATCAAACAAACGCAGGGAGATCGTTTATCGGTCTTCTGCTTGCGTGGGTGTCTTTGCCTGTGCCGGGGTTTATCCGTGGACCACTTTAGATCTGGATCCGGTTGATGAAAAATTAGGCAGAGCTTCGCCTTCACCGGGGGAATGTTTGATTTGAAGCGCTGAAATCGACCAAGTGAAATCAGGGCTCTTCTCGAGATTAAGATCAAGCCTAATCTCAAGGGACGGACGGACGGGGTTCAGATCCTTCGAATAGCTCCTTCTTTATGCTGAAGTTCGCCGGGATCTGATTTGCCTTCGCTGAAATTCGTGCTCCTTGACTCCTCAATCCAGTAGCACCTCCACGTCTTGATAATAACTCTGCCTCCCTTGAAAGGAGGCCCTAGGCTTGTATTTATAGGGCTCCGGATGCGGGTTTTAGGATAAGAATAAGTGATCTGGCTCTATCTTCAGTTAACAACAGCCTAACCACGTTTGGGGATGATATCAAGTCAGTTAGGATGCTCTGGAACAGAAGAAACCGATCGAAACAGCCTAAAAACGCGTTTTGGAGGTTACAGGCAGTTCTGGACGCGAGACGGACTGATGTGACCCGCGTGGGCACGGGTCGGATGGATCCGACCCGCCGCCGTGCGGGTCGGACTGATCCGACCCGCCGACGCGCAGGTCGGACTGATCCGACCCGCCGCTGCGCGGGTCAGTTTGAGATATCTTTGGTATTTTGGCCTTAACTCTTTCGTACGACCTCCGATTAAGCTGATTCAAGATGCGTTGGAAAGATGACGAAGAGATCTACAACTTTTATTCTTTGTGATTTTTTAGATTCAAATCACAGAATAGTCCGAACTTTACTTCTTTGTGTGGGTCGGATTACTGTAGTGCGGGTCGGATTACTATAGTACGGGTCGAACTGTAGCAGGTCGGCTGTAGCAGGTCGGACTGTAGCGCGGGTGGGACTGTAGCGGGTCGGACTGTAGCGGGTCGGATTTGAGACATCTTCGGTATTTTGGCCTTAACTCTTTCGTACGACCTCCGATTAAGCTGATTCAAGATGCGTTGGAAAACTGACGAAGAGATCTACAACTTTTATGTTTTGAACGTTTTCACATTCAAATTGTAGCATGGTGTAAATGCCTCTTCATTTTACGGTCCACTTTGAGGTGTTCGACACTTTCTGACTTCTCCGAACTTGTATTGTGTATTTTGTCATTCCGGTGACTTGTACACTCCAATAACTCACTTTGTATATTCGTTAGCTTTCACGGGGCTAGATAATCCTTTCCTGACTTGGATGATGACGCTTATCTTCTGCATTTCATCTCGAGCTATGTGTAGGAACCCATAGGCATTTTTATACGCCTACAGGAATGGACATCATTAGGCAAATTAGCCCACTGTCTATTAAATGCCATCGATTCATTTTGACAATCACCGATTACTTCTCAAAGTGGGCCGAAGCTATCCTACTCAGAGAAGTCAATACTTCTAACATGGTTAAGTTCTTAAAACATAATGTCATCTACCAATTTAGCATTCCTTGAAGGGTTGTCCATGATAACGGTCTATAGTTCACCAGTCGATCGTTCTTCAAATTTTGCGACAAGTTTTGAATTCAAGATGTTGCTTCCACACGATATAACTCGGCCGATAATGGTTCTGTTGAAAGTTAATGGCCTAGCCAAAGCTTTCAACAAAACCATTATCATGCTTCTAAAGAAATTTGTCTCCTCTAACAAATGAGTTTGGGAGGAAAATCTTGGAGAGTGTCTATGGACTTATCGAAGAACAATCTACACTCCTTCAGGTACTCCACCTTTTTCATGGTCTACAGATGTGAAGCTATAATGCCATTGCAGATCCAGATACCATCATTGAGAAAAATCACTCTTGTTGAGAAATGATGATGGAAGAACATCACCAAAAGCATCTCTAAGAACTAGAAGCACTAGATGAGTTTAGACTTAAAGATTAGCATTGAATTAAGATCTACCAATCTCAAATCTCTAGAACTTCAACAGGAGAGTCAAAGAACGATCTTTCAAAGAAGGCGACATAGTCTTAGCTTTTCCACAACCTATGGTCATGACTTACAAGACTAAAGGAAAATTCCAACCCAAATAGGAAGGCCTATTTATGGTAGAGACGGTCCACACAAATAGAGCATATCGCCTAATTGACATAAATGGCAATAGGCTTATAGCACCAATCAACGGGAAGTTTGTCAAGAACTATTACCCTTGATTTTGGCCATTCCTATCTCCCAACAGAGATATCGGTCATGATTAATTTTCAACCTATAACCATGAGAATAAATATCATTGATCATCATGATCTAAAATCCGAACAAAAATACCCAGCGAGTCCTCAAGTTAACATCACACCTCTGCTTAACTACAAATACCATGCCACCATCATGTTAACATTACGACTTTGAATGGTTTGCACCGCTATGATCTAATCGGTTAACATTACACCTCAGTTAGGCCATTTTGTCAACCGATTAATATTACACCTATGTCAACTTTTCTTTTTAAATCTGATTGGTTAACATTACACCTCTGTCAATCCTCCTTCAAAAATCAATTGTTTAACGTTATACCTCTATCGATCTTGTTATCATTAAGTTAACATTACACTTCTACATAGTAATTGTCATTTGGACTCCCTTAAACTTGACCAATTAACATTACACCTCTATTGGTTGTTACATTTGGCAAATTAACACTACACATTCATCAAATATCGTAGTATTATCATGTTAACACTACACTTCTTAACAGTATGTACCCTTAGACTTGTTCGGTTAACATTACACCTCTGTCAGGTTAACATTACATGTCTGTCAGTCCCCTTTCGAGTTTATATACTAAGCTTACACCTCTATCAATCTCTCCTAACATCCAACATGATATGAGGTTAAATTTCTTCCTAACCCCTAACTCGTATATGAGGTTAAATTGCTACTTGCACTCTGATAGGTAGGTGAATATAAACTACTTCTCCACACTCTAGTGGCTTAGAGTTGTAGCTGTATAGACTTTAACATGTACATGAGTATAAACTATTTCCTATGCTCTGACTACTCACGAGCCTAAATTGTACACACAATGAATCTCCCTAGCTCGGTCGAGATGATAGAATACTCAAGCTATGTACAATATAAACTATGGGTGAACATTCAACTACGCTCCAGCAGCTATGCCACATTCGGCTAAACTCCAATAGTTACGCTAATTTTCAGCTATGTTTTAGCAGCTATGTCAATTGTACGGGAGTAAAATTGAATCCTTTTGAAAGGGAGGGAAGATTTGTATTAATAAGAATGGCTTATTACAAATCAAGAAATTAAAATTATAACAAAAGCGAAGAGAAAGATCTTCTTGTTTAACGTGAATTCTTCGGTAGAGCTAGGATGCCTTCCTCGAATGCTTGCATCGAGTTTGCTTCCCTTGGACAATCCAATTGAAATTGCGATTGAGCTACAGTATGTAGTAGAAGCTCTTGTGTGATTGAGTTTGATTATGCCGAAAGCTTAGAGAGGGCTATAATGTAAGAGTTTGCAGAGAGCTAATGAGTCTTAAATCTGAGAGTTCAGATTAAGTCTACTTCAATAATCTAAGCTTATGGCTAGGGAGGTTCTACCAAGAAAGCCAATAAAGATCTCTGTTTGAAGAGCCTTGAGGGAGCTAATTAGCTAGTCTCTAAAAGGAAGAATCCAAAAGCCTTAAGACCAAGTCTCTAAATGATCCATCCCCTAGTTAAAGAGTCGTGAAAATGCCAAGCTTCTCCACCCAATTGTTGGCTGAACCAACCCCCTTTTCGTATTGACAAAGGGGTCCTATAAATAGGCAAGGGATGGCATGAGTTATCCCTTAATTTGTGGGATGTGACCATCAATAGGAGTAAGGAGTAGCATACTCCCCCTATAGCTATGGGATGTGACCACTATAGAGGTGATGGGACCCATGCCTCATTACCCAGGACATGGGAAATGGGTGGGCCCACTCCTACGAGCAAGCAGCTGCTTGCACTATTCAAGTAGGACTGACTGGCTTACAAGCAAGCTCGAGAGCTGCTTGATTAATCATACGAGTTTGTAGGCGAGCTTGGCGAACAGGCAGGGTCGGCTGGTGGGCCCCTCGAGCATGTAAGCTGGCACTCATTGACAAGCTGAGTTCATGTGGGCGAACTCATTACTAGTGGGATTGACTCATGTGGGCGAGCAAGGCATTCAAGCGAGGTCGTGCTCATGCTGGCGAGCTTGACTAGTGCTAGTGAGTCAAGCAAACATGCACAGTTGGTGAGATTTGGCATGTGTAGGCTAGCCAAATGAACAAGCGAGGTTTGGCTCGTGCAGGCGACCCAAACAAACAAGTGAGCTTAGCTTAGCCTCTTGAATGCAGGAAAGCTTTACTTGGCCTCTTGAATGCTGGTGAGCTTAAGGAGAGCTTAGAGAACAGGCGGGGTCGGTTGGTGGGCCCCTCGAGCATATGAGCTGGCATTTTTTGACAAGCTGAGTTCGTGCGAGCAAACTCACTGTAGGCAGGCTTGACTCGTGCGGGTGAGCAAGGCGTTCAGGCGAGGTCAAGCTCATGCTAGAAAGCTCAATACTCAGGGGAGATTGACTCGTCTTAGCGAGTCAACCAAACATGCGAGGTTGGCGAGCCTTGGCACGTGCAGGCGAGCCAAACAAACAGGTGAGGTTTTGCTCGTGCAGGCGAGCCAAACAAACAAGCGAGCATGGCTTAGCCTTAGACGAGCTTGACTTGTGTTGGTAAGTCAAGCAAATAGGTGAGCTTTTGCTTGACCACTTGAATGCAGGTGAGCTTTGTTTTCTTTGAGCACGCAGGCGAACTCAAATAGGCAAGGTTTGAGATCTCTTGTGTAAAGATAATTTTTATTGCCTACTGTAGGTGTAAATTTGATTTCCCAAAAACAGGAAACTTCGTTTGTATTGATAAGAAGGCTTATTACAAACTAATGATCAAATGTTTACAACAGAAGCAGAGGGAATGCCCTCTTTGTTTAGTGTGGGGACTTTTCGGTAGCTGTAGGACGCTTCGCTCGGTGCTCGTGCCGAGTCTGCTTCCCTTGGACGATTTGATCGAGGTTGCTGGAGAGAGCTTCAGTACTCAGTAGAAGCTCAGGTTGATAGAGTTCGAATCTTCTAGTTCGTCGGCGATCGGGGCTCGGAACTAGGAGACGGTGCTGCGATGCAAGAGTATGCAAAGAGCTCGTCGTCGATCCTCCTCCTCTGATTAATCTCTCAATTGATGAATTGATCTATCGATCTATTGGCCGATGCCCCCTCAGGTTGCTGAAAGAAGCTCTTAAATGGGAGAGAGACAGTTTGGCTGCTCCTTGAATTATAGGATGTGATCATACACTGTTCAAAGACATCCTACTACCCCTCTGTACCACAAGCGGTCATTCGAGGAACCGCATGTTACATCACATCACGTAGGAGTGGGAAAACCCCTCCTCGTATCCGTGACAGCGGCTGCCAGATACTTGAGTGGATCCGGCCAGCTCATCGAGCGCGGGCGGCTCTTGCTCTCGGTTTGGACGAGTGAGGTTAGCCGCATTTATGAGGGTGCAGACTGCTCTGATGCCTATCCGCTCTCTTACATCCTGAGCCACCGGGCGACCGCTTAACGGTCCTAGGACACTGTGCCCTCTCCCCACGCCTCAATAGGAGCGGGAGAATGAATGTTTCGTACCCAAGTGAGTTTGGGCAGCTTGCTACATGCCGACGGCTCCGGCTCTCGATTCTGATGGGTGAGGTGACCTGCATTTATGAGTATGCAGGCTGGTCCGGCGCCTGTCTTGTTCGCTTGAATTGCGGACGGCCGTCTGATGAGTCTGGAGCACTGTGCTCTCCCCCCTCGCATCACGGGAAGTAGGGGAGGCTTGTCCCTGGAAACCCGGCTTTCGACTCATGTAGGTGGACTTGGACCTCTGCAAGCGGATTTGGCATATGAGGGCAGATTTGGATCCCTGTGAGTGGATTTGGCTCATGAGGGCGGATTCGGACCCCTGCGAGTGGATTTGGCTCATGAGGGCGGATTTGCTCTACTAGCGAGCCTATGTGACTTGGCGCGTGAGGGCCCAGGTGTGCCATCGAACCCATTTCATGGCTACACTCCATTCTTCATCTAAGTGGATTGTCCTGACTTGTGGGCGAATTTGTTTGTTAGTCCGTCGCGGTAATTTTTACCGTCTACAAGACCCCTTCAAAGTTTTCAGACCAAAACCGGCTTACGTGTGGTCTGGAATACTTTGAATAAAGAAGTCTTGGGTGGACCAAGTGCCTTAGGATTTTTAGCAAATCCTCAGCTATCAACGGATTTGATCTGCCTTTACCGATTACCGTTTGAATCGGGCTAGCCATACTATTCCCCTCAGTATGATGAGTTGTCGAGTAGTTTCTCCTAGGCTTAGTGCTAAGATTTCTACTCTGACCCCTAGCCGCTTAGGGCGCGGGTCTAAATAAGGTCACCTTGTCGGTTTCGAGATTTTGGGCAAGTCGCTTGTTTCCCCAAGGTGGATGAACCATGCAGGCGAAGTTAAGCTTCGATGGCGAAATTTCGCCCGACCTGCAGATTTTATCAGCGCTTTCGCTAACGAGACCCCTTATTTGGGCGAAAGTAAGCCCAGTGAGAGCAAACCGTGTGTTCACCTGTCGGGCTTGGCGCTTTTCCAGCTAAGGCGGCGGGGTTCCGTCCTGTCTTTTTTTATCGTGATTCGATAGTTCGACGTCAACTTCGTGCGCCTCGTTTAGATCGTGGCCATGGTTTTCGAATCCAACCATCGGATGTAGCCGCCAATCTCGGTCCTTTCGATATACTGGGGGTGATTTAGGCCGTCGAATTTGGTCATGGCCATGTCTCTTGTCCGTCAGGGTTTCGCCTTTCGAGGGCAATTGTGGCCACGTGGACGACTCTGCCCTTTTAAACCAGCCGTTTTCCTCCTTTGGGAGTTACCGTGCTTTCGAATCTTAAAAAAAACTTCTAAGGAAAGAGTTCCCACTTCATCCTTGCAATGGCTCCAAGATCTAAGAGGTGCAAAGTGAGGGGAGCAGGCCCCGGACGCTATTCCGACCGTCTCTCTGCCGGCGTGCCCGCTAGTGCACCGGAGCCGCGCTCGGGTAGGTCGATGGGTTCGTTGGACGACCCCGTGTAGGGTACAGGCATCGGGTTGGGGTGATGAGTGTCGCTCACTATCCTGGAATTCTGCCGTCCTTTGGTAGCTTCCCCGATCTGGAGCAAAGTTAGCCCTATTTACCTTTAGAGGATGATTTCTGTCTCTGCGGGCGAACTCAACCTTTAGCGGGAAGGGGGCGAACTTTGCTTTTTGATAGGCGAGTTCGGCCCTTTCCTGGTAGGGGGGTGTTGTCTGTACGGATAGACCTTGTTCGAAATGGGTTTCCCCTTTCGACAAGCGAATTCGCCCGTCCCTGTTTGATGGGCGACTTTGCCCTTACAGCGGATTTTGTCTTGATTGACTTTTTGTTCCTTCTTGCAGCGACTTTTTCTGATGAGGCTTTTCCGGAGGGTGTGGCTATTGGCCACGCCGGGGGTACGGGCTATACGGCACCTCCTCGATTTCCCTCTTTGGTTCCGGTACCCGTGTTCACTGCCGATAAGCCACATGGCCTGATAAAGAGGGTCACCGACGGGCATCACTTGACATTACGCGAGTTGACGACCGATGCGGTGCTGACAGATGATGCTAGGACGGAGCTACCAAAGCCTCAATTTTTGTTCGGCGATGCAATGACTGATCCTTCCGTTCTGCTGCTCAAAGAGAGCAGGTGGTTCCGCACGGTAGAGGAGACTTACTATTACCTTCCTAGCATGCCGAGAGGGTTCTCGATCGTCGAGCTACGGTCCCTCGCGGTCCCCCGGGCGATGAACTGGGATCTGACCCCCACTCAGGACGGGGTCACCTGTGGCGTCTTTACGGGCTCTACGGCTGGGTATGGAGTGGAGAGCTCATGCAAGCGCGTGACGGGTCTGCGCCCTGGCCTGCTGTCCGCTGAATCGCCTGCAGGGGAGTCGACGGCGGTAGCGGAGACCTTCCGTCACCGCTTCTTTCGAGCAGGTGGGAGTTTTCCCCCAAAGGACTTCAGAGCCCCGGGGTGGGTATATTCTGCGCCGGGCAGCGATACTTGGTGGTCCAAGATCACTGACTACGTCCTGGCTGAGAATTCTGACCTCAAGAATTCGGAGCTGTATGTGGCCTTTCAAGCCACTCGCCATGGTTTGCGGATCAACGCTTCTCAGTTCCACAGCATCCTAGAACTGTACTGTGCGGAAAGTGGTACATTTTTCACCCCCAATGGTGAGCTTGGCATTACCCTTCACGAGATGTATGACGTGTCAGGGCTGCCACTGGGAGACTTTCTCTACGAGGAGTACGTCCCCGACTGAGATGAGATCAATCAGCTCTCAAACCATTCCCCCTTGGCGGTTGAAACTCTGTGGGAGTTACTCTGCCACTACCACATCTGCCTCTGTACCTTAGGGGCATCAGATCATAAGGGCAAGAAGAAGAGGACTCTGGGGATCAGTCATAAGAATTGGGCTGATTATCTGTTCTCGGAGAACGATATCAAGGGGAAGCCTGCTCTCCCGCTAGGCGAGTGTGACCAGTCTGAAGTGGAGGCGAGGACAGCTGTAGTGGGAAGCACCATGACTCTCGAACATGTTGAGGGCGGATTTAAGTCTGGTACTGTCCTTCACTCATTCCATCATCAGGCCAAATCCCCCATATCCGGGAAGGCTCTGTTCGCGGGGTACCTCATGTTATGGCTGAAGAGGTGCGTAATCCCCACTCACTCTTTCGAGGCTCTTCCTATGGAGGTTGTATATCCGGCGGTTTGCCTAGCTCACGGGAAGTCTTACTCCCTAGCATCGGCGATGAAAGCGTGCATCCATCAGGGGCTCCGCACTCTGACGGCCTAATTCTGCTGTGTGTCGATCCTCAACGAGGGGGAAGGGGAGGTTATCAGAACCCCCAATCCTAGGGTGGGGTTGCCATACACCTATCTGATGGCGTGGTTCGTATACCACTGCGAATGTTTGATGAGTGCCCCGGCGACGCTTCAAGGCGACGGGTTCGTCCCATTCGTTCATCGCCTGGAGAGGTGTTCTTGGAAATGCAAGGACACCCCGATGCACGGAAGACGCTCTCCCATTTTGGGCATTATAACTTTTGCCGCTTCTTCCCTTACTTTAGTAGGGGAGGATATGGAGAATCTCTCAGGGATGCGCCGACAACGGATCATTACACAGTTCTCTCCCGTGGCGCCTTTCGTTGGTTGGTGAACATCCGGCCGGGGTATCACGTCTTACGAACGGGTTCTACGTGCTATCTCGAGCCGTACATCCCTTACAGGTTTGCCCACCAGTTTGGGTATGACCAATTATACGTGGGCAATGCCAATCCCCACTTGCATTTCGAAGGAGGGCTGGTGGATGGAGCTCGGGGATGGTTTTGGACCCATGCCGGTGGTACCCACGCCCGTTTCGGGCTGCCTGTGAGGGATCGTGACTTGCACCACACGCTCTTGTACTGCCAGTGGTATCGGGGTGCCAGCGCTAAACCTGATAACTTTTGGTTTCAGAGCTCGTGTCTGGCGGAGCACGGGCATCATCCAAGAGGAGCTGTCCGGCCTTCGAGGCGGAGGGGCCAACAAACTGCTAAGGAGTGGCTCATGGAGGATCCCGCCGAAGACCCTGAGGGTGAAGACGTGGGTACAGATGAATCCGAGGCGCCCGAGGCACGAGCTCCTCCTCCTAGTCTTCCGTTGGATTCCTAAGGCGAGCGGAGGGAGCCTGTCGAGTTAACCCGGGCGAATAAGCGTCTGGCAAGCCCGGAGCGCGATCGCTGGGCGTATGGGGATGCCCCTCCTATCTCCGAGCAGTTCGCTACTTTCTAAGCGGCAACGGGAGGCGGCTGAAGGTTCTGGAGCAGAAGCGGCCAAGAAGGCCCGACATGAGGGGACGGTGGAGGTTACTCCCCCCCATCACGTCAGAGGCGGTCCCGGTGATCCCGAAAGACGCCCCTCCGAAGCCTGATGTGAGACCGCCTGCAGGGGCTTCGACGACTCCTTCATCAGCGCCCGGAGGTAACTTTCTAGTGTGATATTTTAGTGCACGAAGCTGGGCGTACACCCTCTGATCATTGATTTTGGATCTGTGCAGGCGTAGTCGAGCGAGTGATCTCCATCCCTTCTGACGAGGAGGAAGAGAGTGGAGACAGAGGAGAATTCGAGGGTTCAGGTAAGCGTAGGCCTTAGCGTTGTTGACCTTTCCATGCTAGGGGGTTTTTGTTAACGTTCCCTTTACACTCGCAGCCGAACCCTCTCATGCAGCTACTGGCAAGGAGGATCCCCCCACTTAGGCGGGTCACTCAAGCGAATCAGAGGCGGGTGATGATGACGCCTCAATCCATGAGGCGCTGTCGAGCGAAGAGGAGATGTCGACTCATGCAAGCCAACAAGAGGGGACCCTCACTCTCGAGGGGTTACCGATTGGGGGTGAATCCCTAGCGTGAGAGCTTCCCGTTCAAATGGGGACTACTACTGGGCTGGTGGCCACTTCCTTGTCTCTGGTGACTAGCGATGCCGTGACTGCTACCCTGATGGCATCGGCAGTCATACCGGCTTTGGTGGCGCCCATCGCTGCTACTGCTGTCATGACCACAAGCACTTCAATCGTAACTTCACCTTCGGCAGAGGAGGCCGCTCTCTCTCCCTTGGAACGCTCGCGAAAGAGGCAAGTGGTGCGAGCCCTGATTAATTTCCAAGACACTTTGGCTGACTACATCAAGCTGGCCTTGGAGGAGAATTATCCTTTCGAGGAGTTCAAAGAGGATCTTGAACGTGACGCGTACTTCTTAGTCAAGAGGTTTGGCGCCACTGCTGCGATGCCCTACTTTTGACGTCTGAAAGAAGTGGAGGAGGCTGTTCAGCAGTTGTTTGCCGTCCGTGCAAAGAGTTCCTCAATCGTTGATCTCGCCTCCAGCGAAGCTCGAGCAGCCGTGGAAGATCGCGATCGTCATCTGAACGAGACCATATCATTGGAGACGAGGTTATCAGCAGAGTTGGAACAGGCCAAAGCTGAGGATGAACGAACGGCCCATGAGCAACAGATAGCTAGTAACCGCCTCTCTCGCCTAACCTCCGAGATAGAGAAACTAAAGCAAGCTATAGCCCTCAAGGAGAAGGCTCGCGAGCAAGTGGCAAAAGAGTTGGAGGCCATTGAGTCTCGTCGGCAATTGGTCGCTGATTCTGTCGAGGAGAAGGATCGAGCCTATAAGGAGGTCAAGGATACTATCCAGGGCTTAGTCTCGCTCACCGAGGAAGATCTTCGTCAGGAGATCTTGAGAAGGCTCGAGCTTCACCACGCTGCGGAGATTCATGAGGCGAAACTGCGATTGAAAGCCTTGTAATTCGCCTTTAATTTTCTGTTGTAATAGGACTTCCTTTTCATGAATGAAATCATCCTTTTGTTTCTGGCGATTATTGCTTGTGCGCATACTAGATATATATATATATATATTATTTTTTTTGTGCACTGGTTGACGTTTGGTCGCGGGAAGCTCTCATCGGCAGATTTTAGTTACAAACTCGTTTCACCTGCAGGCGAATTTTACCCAAGGGTGAATCTGCAGTCGTCACACTAACCGTGATTTCGGTTACGGGTGGGCTCCGCTTTTAGTGGGTCGTGTGTTCACCCACGTGTACGTCAGTTACGGAGATGTGGGCGCGCCGTCTCGCATTAAATGCGGTGCAATGGGTCTCTTCGTCCTTCACACCTGATCCGGGCCGTTGGTTAGAGATCGTGCCTAGGAATTGCCGAATCCTGGCCGCTCATAGGGGATCCGAATTGTTCGGTCTTCCTCTCAACTGTTTGGGCCTGAAGGGTCCAATCGAGCCGTCAATAACTGTCTAGGGTCAGGGTATTTTAGTACTCCTCCCCCTCGTCAAGAAGAGACCAAAGTTTTCTTGTCGTCTTTTTCAGGGAAGATCCAAATTTCTCTTGCATTTTCCAGATGGCACCGAAGGTGAAGAGGGTTACTTCGAAGAAGAGGAAGGAGGCGTCTTCTTCGGGCGCTGCGGGAGCCGCTGCTGCCGAAGGTATGTCTTTAACTCAACCCTTACTCAAGCATGGATTGGTATTTCTCGCCTGACTCCCCCTTTCATGCCATCGCTGTGCTTCACAACCCATGACGATGCGCTGTTTCCCGAGGAGCACGAGGCCGAGCCTATTCTGATATCTGACGATGAACCCGGGAGCCCGGCGACTTCTCCTACCCCCGGCCCCGCTCCACAACCAGGAACCGAACCTTGCCTTAAGGTTCCACCTATTGCGGTGCTCACCCCGGGTCAAGAGCCTGCTCCCTCCGGTTCCTTTCCCTTGTAGGCTCGCATCGAAGAGTTCGAGAATGCCGTGAGGCAAGTGATTTCCCTTGTCAATCTTGGCATGGGCAGCTTTGACGGTTTTAGGCAATCTCTCCTGGATCGCGTGGTCGACTTTTGACGGTCGGGCGAAAACCGGCTTGCCACTCGTTGTATGCAGGCGCTCCGTCTTCTGGAGTCGCGTATGATAGGGCTAGAGGCATTGCTACGGGAAGGTCCAGAAGTGGAGTCTTGCTTGGCTTATATCAGGCGTCAGGAGGCCTAGGAACAGGAGGTCCGTTCCAAAGAAATCGCGGATATAGAATCCATCGCCGACTTCTGGGTAGGCCAACAACACTCGTTGGAGGAGCAAATTGTCGACCTCAATCGCACAATAGCTCGCCTGCGAGCCGAACTGGGACAGGCGGAGACGAATTTGAAGGGACTCCAGTCCGATGTCGTAAAGGTCAGCAGGAACGCTGATGCGGAAAATCGATGCCTCTTGGCCTTGCGTCAAAAAGATGCTGCTGCCAGGTCGAGCTCTGAAGACCGAGCTCGAAAGGCGGCTGAAGACAAAGCTCAGGAGGACCACGCGAGAAGGGTGGCATTGGCCAAAGAAGAGCTTTCCTCTTTTAGTTTGTACGACTGAGATTTCAAATCCGTGCCTGTGTTAAGACATTTTGCTTGTTTGTTTTGCTTTTGAAACTACGCCATGACTTGTGAAGTCATAACTTTGTTCAAATGTATTGTCTTAACGAAAAACTGGTGTATGTTTTGCTTCTCGAACATAATATTATGACTTTCTTAGTTATAAAATCATAACTTTGTTCAAATGTACTGTCTAGAAGCATCTGATAAAGTTCGTGTTTTCTTGTCATGCTTCCTTTGGATATATCACTCTTTAATGTTTCTTTGGCATGGCCCACGGCGATTTCAGGTGGCACGCCTTGGGCGAAGATTCAACTCGAGCACAGGCCGGTTCAAGTGACGGTGAATTCGCGTGGAGAGCCATACTAAACTGCCGGCGAGTTCGTTCAGTCCAACTCGAATTTAGGTGAGTTCACGCTGAAGGTGAAGCGAGAACGATGGCGAGTTCGCTTGAAGGTTAACTTCGACTGTTGGCAAACTCAAGCCGTAGGCGAAACCCCCGTGTTGGCGAGTTCGTGTTGAAGACCAACTCTGGCCGCTTGCGGGTTTAGACTGCAAGCAGAATTTATGAGAAGGCGAGTTTACGCTACAGACCTAACTTGGCCTCTGGCGAGTTTAGGTTGCAAGTGAAACTTCGTGCGGTCAGATTCGAATTAGGGCGAGTTCATACTGTAGTCCGAACTCAAGCGGCGGAGAATCTGTCCCAAGTTGAAGCCTCAAAAAATACGGGTGAAAGTTCATGCCACGCGTCTCCTGTTGGGCCCAAATACTTGCCAGATAAGGCCTTAGGGACGTGTTAATGCTCATTAATAGCAAAGTGACAGAACGCTTCGCCTCTTAGGCTTCATCCGATCGGTCGGTTTAGGGTCCCGAGAGGAGTAGCCTTTATTGGCATTGAGCTCGAAGCATCGCAGGACACCTGGGCCGTTCGATTGCTTGAGGGGATAGATCCTGACCGTAGCATCTTCAGATATATCTCCCGTACTCGCCATCTTTTCAGCCAAGTTCCTACTTCTTCGAGAAAAATCCGCTAGGAGAAAACCGCTGTAGTAACCTTTTCTGCTCCATGGCCTCTGATTCCGACCATAGCGCCTCCGAGGGCGTTGGTTCTTCCGCCACCGTCATCGACATTGGCGCTCCGCCCGCTTCCCCTGTGAGCTCAGTCCTGGGGGCCTCTGCTCCGGACCCCGTGGCTCACCCTGCGTTTGTGCCCCTCCAGAGGTTGGAGGGTTTCGTGCAGGGGATCGCCATTTTGGTTGGCGTGGGCGATGGGCGGTACTACGATGTGCTTCCTCTCGTGGAAGCTGGTTTAAGGGAGGTCCGTCGAGCGGGCGGTACCTCACTCGCACGTCGGTGTGAGCAGGAACTTCACCGTGTGGAGGGGTGGATGTACGGCCTCGAGGAGCTGGCCTATGACGATCCCTCTGACGTGCCACCGCCCCTCTCGCTGCGCCTCCTGCTCGAGCGTGAAGAGCGGGCGAAGCGGATTCGGGCGAAGGAGGCCGAGCTCAAACGTCTGCGCAAGCAGTACCAAGCGGTACTGGACCGGATGGACGCCTACTTGGACGCCGCTTTCTTTGAGGACGTCGGCTCTCTCCGTGGTGAGGCAAGGCTCCGGGAGCGTGAACGTGAGGCGAAGAGGCTCAGCGAGGCTGCCGGAATGGTGGACAGGGCGCTCCAACTTCTTCACCAGGAGGAAGAAGACAGCGAGGTGGCCTTAGCCAGGCAGCAGCAGGAGCAAAAGGAGAAGGCGAGGATCCAGCGTGAGGCGGATCGTGCGGCGGTCAAGGCTAAGATTGGTTCTTTTAGCCTGCTGAAGTTCCTGTAGCGCTCACGTTGTCTAAGTTCTCTCTCTTTTTTTTGTAATTTGGTTGATGCGGGTTGCATCATAACCTTAAACTTCATGTATGTAATTTTGGCCCGTAGTGGCTCTTTGCTTTGTTTATTCTCTGTTTTGCATGTGCCATTTCTTTTTCTCTGCTTTTGGCTGCCTGCGACATGGGGTCAGGTCAGACCTGCCCTTCGTGTTGCAGCTCTGGTAGGACTAAGAGGGTAACACTTAGCCCTAGATCAGGCGTGGTTGCTCGTGCGTGCGACCAACCGACATCTCCAATGCTTGACTTGCCACTCGGTGGGTTGTCGTTTGAAGGCACTGTTGGGTGTGACGTTTGTCGAGTCGCCCTTGATAGCTGTCATCGCCCGCGAGGGTGACGACATAGGTGATAATCGAGTCGCTCAGGGATGTAGGAATATGACGATCGATCATTGTAGGAGCCATTGCGTGGTAGGCTGCTACCCAACAGTTACCCTAAGGGGATGTTAGGATAGCTGGAATAGGCCGAATAGTTCAGGGACGTAGGAGTGTGACTATCGACCGAAGTAATAACACGTCGCGTAGTAGGTCATTACTTAGGCTATGCCATTCATAAGAATAGCGGCGCCAGTCATCGGAGGTAATCATTAACCTGATGAAGCTTTGTTGCGATCGGAGCAACTATGGGGTCTTATCATCTCATTGAAGGAGACTGATAAGCTGGTTCGGTTAGAAGTGATGGTTAACATAACCGGGTTATTTGCCGCGATATGAGTGACTTTGTTGAATTCGCCGTCCTATTAGGGAGGATTGGTGAATTGAACTCTGAGCCTGCCGCGATATGAGCGACTTTAGTGGATCCGCCATCTTATTGGGGAAGATTGGCGAATAAAACTGTGTCTGCCGTGATGTGAGTGACTTTAGGGGATCCGCCATCTTATTGGGGAAGATTGGCGAATTGAACTCTGACCGAGATCTTTCGTCAGAGCGGGTAAAGTAGGGACAGTTTAGCCTCGTGTACCAGTTGGAGGGGGTGAGGGCCAGTTTAGACTCATGCACTCGTGGGAGTTAGTGAAGAAGGACTAAGGGTAGTACTTCTTCAGATATTTAACATTGATGGGCATCATGATCTTATCGCCATTAGGTTTGACAAGGTGATAGGCGCCGTTCGAGTAGACTGTCTCTATTACGAACAGTCCTTCCCATTTGGGCTGAAATTTGCCCTTCTTCTTGGAGGTGAGAATCATCGGTCGGCAAACAGCCAGCACCAGCTCCCCTTCCTTGAAGGCTCGGCGCCTAACTTTCTTGTCGAAAGCCTTAGCCATCCGGGCTTGGTAGAACTCAATGTGCTGCTGAGCTTCTAACCGTTTGTCGTCCAGCGCTTCAAGCTCGGCGAGTCGTTGTCGGTGATTGTCTTCCACCGTCATCCTCGTTGCCAAGGAAACACGGAGGGTCAAAATTTGAATTTCTAAGGGCAACACGGCTTCACAGCCGTATACCAATGAGTAGGGCGTATGGCCAGTCGGTGTGCGAACCGTTGTGCGATATGCCCACAAGCTTTCGCCCAGTTTTTCGCTCCAATCGCGTTTGCTGGTGGACGTTAACTTGGTTAATATCTTGATGATTTTTTTGTTGAAGGCCTCGGCCAAGCCATTCGCCGATGGGTTATAGGCCGTGGAGGAGAGGTTCTGTATTCGAAACTTGTCGCAAAACCTGGTGAATGCATGGCTAACAAATTGCGTGCCATTGTCATGAATGATACGTCGGGGTACGCCGTATCTGTAGATGACATGGTGTTTGATGAACTTAATCACGTCGTTAGTCTTGACTTCTCTCGAATGACTCCACTAGCGTGATAGCCGCCTTGTGGAAACTCTCGAATGACTCCACTAGCGTGATAGCCGCTTTGTGGAGTGGGATCAGGTCCTCGTTCCTAACTTCATATTCGCCGGTCATCTGCTTGACGATGAGCTGGGAATCGCCGTAGGCTTCGAGATGCCTTATCCCTAGCTCTTTGGCCAACTCAAGCCCGATGAGTAAGGCATTGTACTCAGCCACGTTATTGGTGCATGGCTTTGTCAGAGAGAAGGCTCGGGGCAGCACGTGGTTATGCAGAGAAGTGAGGACTACTCCCACTCCTGCAACAATAGAGCCGTCCGTAGCTGCGCGAGATGCGCCGTCAAAGAACATCTGCCACACCTCTGGTAACGAAGTTACGTTGACTTCGGGCGGTTCGTCTGGCAAATCTTCAAACAAGTCGATTTCCGCTCCCAATGGGTGACTAGCCATGAGATCGCATATGGCCTGCCCTTTGACCGACTTTTGTGGCATGAAGTTGATGTCGTACTGAGAGAGAAGAAGTGCCCACCTAGCCAGGCGCTAATTTAACACCGCGGGTTGCGTCATGAAGACTCGAATGGGGTTCACTCGGGAGATGACGTGGATCGTCTGGCCGACTAAGTAGTGTCGCATCTTTTGGATGGCGAACACCAAGGCCAAACATTTTTTTTCGACCATCGGGTACCGTTGTTCGGCACCTTGCAGGGTTCTACTCAGGTAGTAGATGCCCTGCTTGTGGTCGGTGTCATCATTTTGTACCAAGAGAGAACCCAGAGAGTGTTCCATGGTGCGTATATAGACGAGAAATAGCCTTCCTGAGATTGGTGCGGTGAGGACAGGTGGGTTCGAGAGGTAAGTCTTGATGTCCTCAAAGGCCTTCTGGCAAGGCTCGTCCCATACGAAGGAGGTGCCTTTCTTCATAAGCTTGGAGAACGGCTGACATTTTTGCCCGAAAGATTGAAAATGAATCTTCGGATATAGGCCAATCGTCCCTGGAGGCCCCTTAATTCTTTGAGGTTTCGGGGTGGTCGAAGCTCTTAAATGGCTCGTACCTTGTCGGGGTCAATTTGGATCCTCTTCGTTGTGACAACGAAACTGAGGAACTTACCACTAGCCATCCCCAGGAATGATTTCGTAGGATTCATCTTGAGTTGGTGAGTCCTCATGAGTTCGAACATCGTCCTCAAGTCTTGGAGGTGGTCTCCTTTGTGGCGACTCTTCACAACCAGATCGTCCACATAGAATTCCACCATTTTTCGCAGGTGCTCTCAAAAGATCATGCTCATGGCGCGTTGATAGGTTGCGCCGGCATTCTTGAGTTCGAAGGGCATGACCGTGTAGCAGTACACCCCCATAGGAGTTCTGAACGAGGTGTGTTTTTCGTCCTCGGGGTGCATTTTGATTTGATTGTACCCCGAGAAACCGCCCATGAAGGACATCCTTTCGAATCCGCACGTGTTGTCGATGATGACATCCGTGATGGGCAGGGGGAATTCATCTTTGGGGAACGCAGCATTGAGGTCCCTAAAGTCAATGCAGATGCGGATCTTACCGTTTTACTTCAGCACTGGAACAATGTTGGCCACCCAGTCGGGGTGCTGTTCCTCTCTGATGAAGCCGGATTCGATGAGCTTCTTTACTTCGGCCTCGATCGCCTCCATGATCTGAGGGCGAAACCGCCTTTGCTGTTGTTTGACTGGTTTGGCGTCTAAGCTGATGTTGAGGCAATGTATAGCGACCCGTGGATCCAAGCCAGGCATGTCCTCGTAATTCCACACAAAGACGTCGATGTATTCCTATATGAGGGCGATGAGATCCTCCTTTTCTTGAGGAGGCAGGCTACCGCTGATGAATATGGGCTTGGGATTCGCGTCAGTGCCCATGTTCACCTGGAGGATTTCGTCTTCGGTAGGTGGTTCCCGTTGCTCGAAGCGACTACTCCACTGAGCGTTAACATGGCAATCCCACATCTCGTCATAGAGCGGAAGTTGTTCATCCGCCGCCATTTTGGCAGGATCCATTGCAGCCATGTTGACTATGAGGTTGTCGAACAAATCCCTTACGCTGACATCCGAGTCCCATGCCGAGGTTGCTGACGATTGATCCCCTGAACATGCATAGTCGGCATCTTCGTTGACGTAAAAACATAAATCCGACGAGGAGGAGGAGTAGCCTAAGCCTCTCCTAGTCCTGTTGAAGTAATTTGAGGGTTTCCCTTTAGGTACGTAAGCGGGTCGGATGACCGTCTTGCGTCCTCGGCCGTAATTCAGGCCCTCTAAACGAGTGAGGTCATATCCCATGTCGCTCATCATGCGTTTCGCAATTCGACTGTATTGTGAAAACTAGGGCGTTGGGTCTTCGTCTTCAGACTCGTTCTATAGCGTGCGCAGGGGATGATCGATTCGACCGAAGATAATATCTTTTCGATAATTATTCCGGACTGGCACGACGAACACAGCTTGTGATGACTTGATCGGTTGTGCTTTAGTGACGTATGACGAGCCTACTGGCAAGTGCAGGGAAGGATCAAAGTAGAGTTCTGACCATAGGTCGTTGGGTTCATCATCCTCAGACGTAGAACAAGACGACACATAAACCAAGTTGGACTTCTCATTCATGATAATTTCCTCTGCCTGAACAGCATTGGTTACATTGTGACTCTCGTAACCGATTACAATTGACTCGAAGTCGTTCAGGATTAGACTGTCGCCGTACTCAGGCTCGCTGTCCGCCTCGTTTCCGCTCTCTGGTTCTTCAACTGGCGGTTCGACGAGGTCCTGATACAGCAGCGAGTCTGTGAAATAGTTCTCGACGCCCTTGAAGGGCTGTTTGTCGGCCACTACCGTCCTCACTTGCTCGTAGTCGTCCACGTACTTGAGGCATTGGTGTAACGTAGATGGGACTATTCGGTTGCCATGAATCCACGGTCGTCCCAAGAGTACATTGTAGGAAGGCTCGGCATCGATGACGTAGCAGGTCACCTCCGTCTTCATGTCGCCTATTCGGCATTTCACGCAGATTTTGCCCAACGGCCGCGTCCCCGTGGCATTAAAGTCAAAAATGGTCGTGGTGGTCGAGGACAAATGCTTCGGTAGTATCCCCAAGTGCTTGATCAATTTCAGGGGTACGATGCTCAACGCAGAACCCGGGTCGACTTGGATCCGATCCACTTTCGCCGACCCGACGTATCCCATGAAGTATAGCGGTCGATCATGAGACATGCTCTTGATGAGCATGTCTTCAGGAGTGAAAGTGATGCACGGGACCCGTCTCTCGGAGACTTGGCAGCAGGTCGCACATTCTCGTTCTGCTTCTGCCTCTTTCGAGAAATAGGTGGCGAACGCCTCTGAGTTGGCCAAAGCCTCTTGTAGGGCCTCACGGGTAGACCTGGACAACCGGAGGAGGTCGTACATGGTGATTCGCGCCGGGATGCTTTTCAGCTACGCGAGCACGTTGAATCGGAAAGGTTGGCGACTCGAGCTCGGCCCGGCTGGATTGGGAGGAGTCGTCGCGGCTGGCCTCTTGGGAGGTCCTGCCGGGTTCTCTGCCCTCGTGGGATATTCCTTCGCGAATTCCTTTCCCGCTCTCATGGCGAAGATGTTGGTGTCCTCTTCGGAATTGGTCAAGGCGGTTATCGCTGCGTCATCCTTATCTGGGGTGGCATAGACGACGTTGCAATGTTTTCCCTTGGCCTTTCTTGAAGGCCTTGTAGTCCATTGTTCATCGTTGAGGAGGTCTGGATGGACCCACATTACCTGCCCCGATGGCAGGGTCTGTGGGACCAAGCCCTTCCCTCGCTGGTTGTGAGGATCGTTATTGGTAATCTTCAAAACTGCCTTGGGGATAGGAATTACCCCCGCCGGAGCTTGGACTTCTGGGAGATTTGTCCCAAAGCTCAAAGTGATCATGTTCGTGGTCACCTGCTTCTGGACCTTCTCCTTCTTCAAGACCCCCGCGTCGTAGAGGGCCTGGAGCTTGTCCTTCAGGACGTAGCACTTGGTTGTATTGTGGCCGAGGAATCTGTGATAGGCACAGTAGCTCGGATCATCGGTTTTGTCCGCCTCTTCAGGCTTTGTGGCTTCTGGCAGTTTGATCCGACCACTCTTGAGCAGAGTATCGAACGTTGCCATCACCTGGTCTTCTTTGAAGTCATACTGCCGCGGGGGGCGTTGCTCAAATTGTCTGGGCTTTGGCCTTTGAGCACTCTTTGGCGCTAGGGCGGAATCGACTGCTATGATCTCCTTTCCTCTTGTTCGAGGGGGATTCTTCGGCACAGCCGGTTCCACGGCTCCCTTCTTAGGCTGTGGTTCCTCGGCCTCCAGCCTCTTGATCATGTTTTCCACCTGTTCGCCTTGACGCACAAGCTCCTTCCACGTCCGGGTCTCTACCGCGCCTATCTTGGACAAAATATGGATCGACAGGTTGTTGCGACACATCTCGATCAGCATCGACTCAGAGACTTGGTCCCGACAATGGACGGACCGATTCCGGAATCTTTTCACGAAGTCATTGACCGACTCCGACTTCCGTTGCTTTTCAGCAAGGAGAGTGGCCATCGACACTTCCGTGTCGTCGTCGAAGAAGCGGGCCAAAAAGAGCCTCTCGACGTCAGCCCAAGACTTGATAGAGCCGGGTTCCAGTTTACGGAACCATTCAAAGGCCACCCCCTTGAGGGTGCCTATGAATAGTCGCGTGAGAATGGCGTCGTTCCCCGTAAGGAATCCAGTCTGCGCCATGAAGTAGTAGATGTGCTACGAGGGCGAGCCCTTGCCGTCAAACTGCACTAAGCTAATCGGCTTGAATTTCGCAGGGTATGGAACCGTATCCCATTCGATAGGGTAGGGACGGACTACCCCCAGCTTATTCATGTTCTGCTGGAGCTTCAACGCGTTGAGCTGATCTTGGAACTCGTCGAACCTCTTGTCAAGGGTGCTACCCCCGGTGTGTGACGTTCCTAGCGACATCTTGGAAGAGTAATCGAATTGCGGATTACTATTGTCTTCCGTTTCTGTCGCCGACGGTGGGGAGGTACCCACTCTTTATCCCCAGCTCGCCGGTGTAAGGGGCGTTAGGCTCTCTTCTTCTTCTTCTTCTTGTTCAGAAGCTGCTCCATCATTTCTCGTAGAGAGTCGATGGTCACCTGCTGTTCTTCTAGCTTTTGAGCCATTGTCTGCTCATGGGTGAGCTCAGTCATGTGTACCCCCGCCGGCGCGTCCTGACTCGAGTGTGAGGTTTAGGACGTGGCTGCCGCCGAATGAACTTCGTCCTCGCCGTAGGAAGGAGGTGCTAGGGTAGAGTAATCAAACTAGATGCTCGCTCCCTTGCAACTACGGGTTCGCTGGTATATGCCACCTTGTCCGCGTCGGGCGAACCAAGGATTGGGTCCCAGAATGGAATCCGAATCTGGAGAATCGGAAAATACCACCTTACCCATGTCCGTCATGTTGATTGTGGCGGACGGGAGCTCTAGGTCGTTAGTAGCGCGTCCTCTTTGGCAGCGGTGCCTTTGACGAGTGGATTTTGGTCGAGAAGGTCGTCGAGAGAGCCTCTCGAATACTGAAGGTTTCGCCGTCTCTATACATTGACAGTCAGCGAGAACCATTTGGATGATCCTTTCGCAGTGGCACTGAGGATTCACCTCCTGTATAGTGCGTTTACGAGTTAGGTAATCTCGGATGTCTTCCGTGGGAGACTGATGAATGCCCCCAAGGTTAGATGGGTCTCCTGAGTGATCGCACAAGAGGGTCTGGGATGCACCCCTTGCTGTACACTGGGCGGAACACCTTGATGTAGGAGTTGGGCGAGTTTGCCTTGGCAGGCAAACTTTCGCATTTGGGCGAACTCTAACATGTGGGCGAGATTCAACCCCTCGCTCACGCGGGCGAATGGGCGAGTCGTCGTCCATTGGTTTGCCTCTGGAGCTATCCGTTAGGTGGTCGGGGTAAAACCCGCTCACTTTCAAGGATTCGCCTGTACGGGCAGCCTCGCGTGCTCGCGGTGGTTTATTCGCATCAAGGATGTGACCTAAGAAGCAGAGTTCACCTGAGCAGGTGGCCTGATCTTTATCCATTGGCGCCCCTGATTTGGAGGGCCATCCGGCATAAGATGAGCTGCCTCCTCGCCGCTGGCGAGCTCTTCTAGAGAGAAGAGTGTCCGCGTGGACTGTGGCAGTATGGATCGTGCCGGAATGAACTGGTGTCTCTTTCGGGATGGGTGTTACCGAGGGTCGTTTGGCGACCCACTTAGAAGACTCTCGCCCCATGCTCTCGATCTGTGGCTCGGCCTCGAGAGACTTTGGGGTGGGTTTCCCCGTCGAGACTTAGGTAGAGCTTTCTGGCACGGGAGCTTTGACCGTCTGAGGTCGGCTCCTGCGCACGACTCTGTGGCATTTGCGGGACGCTTCGCCACCGGAAGAGGAGGAAGACAAGTACTCTTCGTACTTGGCCTGGTCGAACTCGATCTCTAGAGACTCCACCGTCGTCCCAACAGCAACCTCGTCGAACTGAGCTACCACCATTTCGCTTGAGGAAACAGCTTCTCCCACTGTGGTTGCCATCTTCTGTAGGTGTAAATTTGATTTCCCAAAAACAGGGAACTTCGTTTGTATTGATAAGAAGGCTTATTACAAACTAATGATCAAATGTTTACAACAGAAGCAGAGGGAATGCCCTCTTTGTTTAGTGTGGGACTTTTCGGTAGCTGTAGGATGCTTCGCTCGGTGCTCGTGCCGAGTCTGCTTCCCTTGGACGATTTAATCGAGGTTGCTTGAGAGAGCTTCAGTACTCAGTAGAAGCTCAGGTTGATAGAGTTCGAATCTTCTAGTTCGTCGGCGATCGGGGCTCGGAACTAGGAGACGGTGCTGCGGTGCAAGAGTATGCAAAGAGCTCGTCGTCGATCCTCCTCCTTTGATCAATCTCTCAATTGATGAATTGATCTATCGATCTATTGGCCGATGCCCCCTCAGGTTGCTGAAAGAAGTTCTTAAATGGGAGAGAGACAGTTTGGCTGCTCCTTGAATTATGGGATGTGACCATATACTGTTCAAAGACATTCTACTACCCCTCTATACCACAAGCGGTCATTCGAGGAACCACATGTTACATCACATCGCGTAGGAGTAGGAAAGCCCCTCCTCGTATCCGTGACAGCGGCTGCCAGATACTTGAGTGGATCTGGCCAGCTCATCGAGCGCCGGCGGCTCTTGCTCTCGGTTTGGATGAGTGAGGTTAGCTGCATTTATGAGGGTGCAGGTTGCTCTGATGCCTGTCCGCTCTCTTACATCCTGAGCCACCGGGCGACCGCTTGACGGTCCTGGGACACTATGCCCTCTCCCCACACCTCAATAGGAGTGGGAGAATAGATGTTTTGTACCCGAGTGAGTTTGGGCAGCTTGCTGCATGCCGATGGCTCCGGCTCTCGATTCTGATGGGTGAGATGACCTGCATTTATGAGTATGCAGGCCGATCCGGCGCCTGTCTTGTTCGCTTGAATTGCGGACGGCCGTCTGATGAGTCTGGAGCACTGTGCTCTCCCCCCTCGCATCGTAGGAAGTAGGGTAGGCTTGTCCTTGGAAACCCGGCTTTCGACTCACGTAGGTGGACTTGGACCTCTGCAAGCGGATTTGGCATATGAGGGCAGATTTGGATCCCTGCGAGCGGATTTGAGTCATGAGGGCGGATTCGGACCCCTGCTAGCGGATTTGGCTCATGAGGGCGGATTTGCTCTACTAGCAAGCCCATGTGACTTGGCGCGTGAGGGCCCAGGTGTGCCATCGAACCCATTTCATGGCTACACTCCATTCTTCATCTAAGTGGATGGTCCTGACTTGTGGGTGAATTTGTTCGTTAGTCCGCCGCGGTAATTTTTACCGTCTACACCTACAAAACCTCTTCAAAGTTTTCACACCTAAATCAAATCATATATGGTCTAGAACACTTTGAATGAAGAAGATCACTATTTATTGGTTTGGACAAATTCGAGCCCCTTGGTTGAGTTGAGCTCTTCAGGCGAGCTTGATGAAGTGTAGGCGAGCTTAAGTCTTCAGGCAAGCTCCAAATGTGCGGGTGAGCTTTAAGCATCGTCAGACGAGCTTCATGCTTATAAGCAAGCTGGATCACTGTAGGCGAGACCCAAGTCAGTGACAGGTGAGCTACGTATCTGTGGGCGGTTTCTTATGCTTGCCAGCTAAGGGGGCGCCTTGTCTTCACACACTAGATCTGAGCCGTTGATTCGGTAGCACCCTCGATCTCGATCATCGTTTTGACGAACGATCATGGCTCGAACCACCAAAACTTGGCCATTCATTTGGAATTCTAAATGTCCTACCATGTTCGTGGCCATTTGATTCGAACTGTCGAATCAAACCCGATAGTCGATCTGATTTGTTCGTTTCGGCTGAGATGGCTGATCTCGACCGTTGAAATCTTTCCTATATAAAATGCCTTCGTCTCCCTCGTCGAGAGACTACTGTTACATTCAAAATTCTCAAGCCTTCGAAGAACGTCACTTTCCTCTGTCTTGCTTTTGCAATGGCCTCGAGGTCTAAAGTGCTCGCTTCCAAGGGGAAGAAGGAAGCTTCTTCATCCTCCTCCGCCACTGCTAACGTTGCCGCTGCCGCCCTTGGTGTGGCTCAAATACACTGTGGTTAGTTCAGGGGACTGATCATAAAGAAGACAAATAGACTCATGTTCATCTTCTAGCGAGCTTTGTCTATTCAGGTGAGGCTATACTATTCTGGTGAGATTACCTGTCAGACGAGCTTTGCTTTCGCCAGGCGAGTCCTGCTTTGTCAGGCAGGCTGTGATCTTTGTCAGGCAAATTTCTACCTTTGTCAAGTGAGCTCTACTTGACTAGGCGAGCTCAACTCGTGCAGGCATGCCTCTACCTTCGTTAGGTGAGCTCTGTTTGATAGGTAGGCTTTGCCAGCTTGCTTGCTTGATGGAGTTCGCCAGCATTTCAAAGGCCGCCTATCTTCAATACTTGGAAGACTTTTGATATTTCGAGTCAAAAGTTCTAACTCCTTTTCATTGTGTCTTGCAGTTAGGCCTCACATACTGAGGTCATCCAGAAGGAGACCCCTTACCACCGAGGAGGTGGACTGATATGAGGCCTCTCAAGAGGAGACTAACGAGATCTGAGCCTACCAAATCCGAGCATATCGTGATCTTGAATGATGAAGAAGAGTTGCCCACTCCAACACCTGCTTTGCAATTCCCCTTACAGCCACAACCTAAGCCTGGTTTCCTAGACCCAGCAAATGTAGGGGATAGATGGAGGTCACCTGTTGATGATGAAGGGCTATTCCCCCGGATCCAGCCTATTGCTATGATTACCCCCGGTTAGGAATTTGCTTATCCGGATTCTGGATCCGTGCAGGGTCTCATCTAACGGTTGGAGAATGCTATGAAACAAGCAATCTCCATCGTTGGTGTTAGGTGAGGGACCTTCATGGAGTTTGATGCCTTCATAGCAGATAGCTTGAAGGTGATTCAGTGCGCAGGTGGTGATCAACTGGCTAGGCACTGCGAATAGAAACTCATTCGCCTGGAGGAAACCAAGCTACCTTGGAGAGGCCAGTCTTCTCTGATGAGGTTAATGAGGTAGCGTGACTCATCGTCTAGGCTCGGATCAAAAGGATGCTTGAGCGTGAAGCTCAAGAGACGAGTATATGAGAGAAGGAGGCTCTCATCGCGGATCTTCTTGGGTAGCAACGCAAATTGCAGGTTGCGATGGACGCTTCTACCTCCTTTATCGCTCGACTGAAGGCCTAGCTTGTCGAGGAAGAGTCAACTCTGAAGGATCTCCAGCTTGAGAGCATGAGCGTCCACCGCATTGTTAAATGAGAAATGCAAGCTCTCCATGCACTGCATGTGATGCCTCTATTTTCATACATGGCTGTAGTCCAAGGTGAACCCAGAGATGTCAAACCTACCATGCACCCATACTATGTAATAACACGTTTCACCAATCATAACAATATCCTCTAGTGTAATCAAATGTAAGTGTAGGTACAAAACAATAAAAATAAAGAAATAAATATAATAGACATGATATGGAAAGAGATATCTCATAAATAAAAATCATGTCTCAACTAAAATACATCTGATATATGGAATAATGAAAATGTCTCGACATGAATCAAACTAAAAATCCTATTAAGGCACTCTGCCTTTACAATATGTAAACAAAACTCTAACGTTTGAATAAAACTACAAAACTATGATAGAGTCTCTAATAGTAAAATCATGCGATGATGACTATGCTAGAACTCCGTCATCCTGTGGCACTCCGGAACTTTGAGCTACCTAAAAGAAAATTTAAAACAAACAAAACAACAAGAAGGGCGTCAGAGAACTACAACAAGATTACTTCCATCCGCCCCCAGGGAAAGGGCTGCTAGATGAAGTGGAGGCTCTACCTACTAAGCACAGTCTATGTAGATTATTTTCCCTGTATCTAATGGAATTAATATTTAGACACCTACAATGCGAGACGTAGTACGTCGAATAAAATAATCCTAACAAGGAAACCATCATGTATATATCATATGTTCCAAATTATAGGTATCTACACATTAACATCGAGCTAGAGATAAACAATATATATGAAATCAATAATTAGAAACCCACAATACGAGACTGGCACGTCAAGCAAAATAATCTAAACAAGGAAACCCTCATGTATATACCATATGTCTCAAATTGTGAATC
>BQKN01064978.1:507241-540050 GCA_022839385.1 Asparagus kiusianus | reverse complement strand
AACAAGGAAACCCTCATGTATATACCATATGTCTCAAATTGTGAATCGCTAATTATTGATCCCAACCTAATAATAAAATAAAGCAATACATAAAGTAAAGACATTCATAATATCATATTTATAATATATTTTTCTATCATCGGGAAGATAAGATAAATATCAGCATGAAATCCCGCGTACTTTCAATGGCAAAGTACATCGGTCATATATCTCCACAATGAGCCATATACATAACTGGCATCCGCCAAAGACTCAGGATATCAACAATCATCTCAATGCAAATTCTTACAAGATTCTGATTTCATTGCATTATCATGCGCAACTGACTACCCTGTAGGTATCCTAAATAGTATACACGGCTCATTAGTCTCATGAGTGTGGGACGACCTACCATATAGGTATCCTAAATGACGGTTCACCAGCTTCATCGCACCCTCGTGCGGACGGACTGCTAGATAAAGCATCCAAACCCGACTCAATGGCCTTTACAAATAGAATATCAATGCACTACCATACGTAGTACTGAACTGAGCTCATCATTGATATCCATCTCGTGTATAAACTATGTATATCTGGTATATCAACACACTATCCCATATAAAACTGAGCTGTGCTCATCAACGATATCCAACATATATATAAACAATCCCTAACTCAAATATAAATATAATCGGACCAAAACTCGTCATTATCCCCTTCGGGATACCCATGTGTGTGCAACGACATTGTACTTGTGTATTCGTGAATGTACATGTACAAAAGTACGGCTCGAATCCCTCGAACACTTCTCAAAATGGTACAAAATCAAAACTCAGAAAAACCAAGAAAAACAACCTGTAAGTCGACTTATGCCGGGCATAAGTCGACTTATGGAAAGTTGTCTTATAAGTCAATTTATAAGCCACAATTCGATGCCAATGCTCCTTGCTCAACGCGTCCACTACCACGTTCATCTTTTCTAGATGGTACTGAATCGCGAACTCATAATCCTTGATAAACTCAACCCATTGTTGCTATCTCTGATTTAGCTCTTTCTGAGAGAAGAGGTATCTCAAACTCTGATGATCCATGAATAGCTTGAACCGCACTCCATACAGATTGTGTCTCCATGTCTTCAGTGCGAAGACCATTGCTACTAATTCCATGTCATGTGTGGGATAGTTCTGCTCGTGCATCCTCAACCATCGTAAAATGTACACTACTACCTTCTGGGTCTGCATCAATACACCTCCTACACTCGATAGTGACATATCTGTGTAGATGACAAAGGTCCTATCACTGCTCGAAATAATCAATATTGGTGCTGTAGTCAACTTAGCCTTCAAAGTCTCAAAGGCTTCCTAGCACTCAGTGCCCCAAACAACCAGTATGCCCTTCTTTGTAAGGTGTGTAAGTGGCATTAAAATCTTCGAGAAATCCTGAATGAACTTCCTATAATAGCGGACCAAACACAAGAAACTACAGATCTTTGTGATGGTCTTTCACAACTCCCAATCCAGTACTGCCTCTACCTTAGCTGGGTCCAGTGCAATGCCCTCTATGCTAATAACGTGGCCTAAAAATCTAACTTCTGATAACCAAAACTCGTATTTTCTAAACTTGTCATATAACTGATACTCCCGTAATGTCTGCAATACCAATCGAAGATGCTGCTCATGCTCTGCCTCTAATCTTGAATAGATTAGAATATCGTTGATGATTACTATCATGAATTTGCCTCAAATCATTACACTGCTCATCAGCATCTCTAATAGTTGTTAACATAATATTAGTCATGTTGTTGTCACAGCCATCAAGATCAATCATCTCAAATATGAGGCCGTGTTTGCAGCGATTATAAAGCCGCGGATGCAATAATTTAGAAATTTCTTGTGTTTTGATTGTAAGGATGAATTCTGCTTCTTGATTTGAAGGAACCATTGCCTTATAATCTCTATCTTAATCCGTGGGAATCAGCTATCCATTGTGATTTTTAGACAGCCTACAATCGTCGAACAGCATGGACCAACTCTCCTCCCTTGAAAGATCTGTGCTTGACTTTCTAGTCGAAAGCCTTGGATATTCGGGCTTGATAGAACTCAATGTGTTATTGAGCTTCGAGCTACTTTTTATCTAACGCATCCAAGTCTGCGAGACGTCATCGATGACTTTCTTTAGCCGTCATCCCCGTTGTGAGTATGACGTGTAGGGATGGAATCTGAATCACCAGCAATAGTACGGCTTCGCAATCGTATACCAGTGAATAAGGTGTGGTACCAATCGATGTACGAACTATAGTACAATACGCTGACAAGCTTTTACTGAGCTTTTCATTCTATTCGTGCTTGCTGTTGGATGTCAGCTTGGTCAAGATCTTGACGATCGTCTTGTTGAAAGCCTCTACTAGTCCATTTGCTAATGGATTATAAGCCATGGACGTCAGGTTCTGTATTCTAAACTTGTCACAGAACCGAGTGAATGCATGACTAATGAATTGTGATCCGTTATTATGAATGATACGTCTTGGGACGTTATATCGGTAGACAATGTGATGTTTGATAAACTTGATCACATCATCAGCTTTGACTTCTGTTAAGGGAACAGCTTCGACCCACTTAGAGAAGTAGTCAGTTATCGCAAGGATGAAGCGATCACCTTTGGCTGATGGTGGAGATATCAGTCCGACGACATCCATACTCCATGTCTCAAATGACCACGAAGTCGCTGTCGGATTCAGGTATTCGGGTGGTTTGTGAATATAGTTGGTGTGGATTTGACATGCATGGCAACACTTAGCATAAGTGACAGCGTCGTGGATCATTCTAGGCCAATAATAGCCTATTCTGCACAAGCGATCCCAAAGCTTGGGTCCGGGTTGGTGAGCATCATAGGTACCATCATGCGCTTCCCGTAGGACTTCCTGTGCTTTTGTCCATGAGAGACACCGAAGCAATATGCCATCGTAGAACTTACGATACAACACCTTTGTTGTCAAATCATAGTAAAATCTCAGAGCGTGTTTGCAAACAGAATCCCGCTCCTTTACGTCTTCGGGTAGTATGTCGTATAAGACGAAATCAATGATTAGGAAATGCCAATCTCTCGGCTTCAGTATTAGAATTGTGCAACTAACCAGTTGTTTGTATAAAGAAATTTATAGTGTTGGATGACTGAGTCAATATGTTGGTGGTTGTGTAAATATTTTAATTATGATTTCTAGACCCTTCTCTATGATTGAATTTCTTTCATGATCAAAACTTTGTGGAATAGGAGTTACTAATTGATGACGAGGAATCTGATTGGGATATCAAGGATTGTGTTGAACGTTGTTATGAGTGTTGAATAGAACTGTGTTTCTTTTAAGAAATTGTAGGGTTATAAGAGAATGAAATTTTAATTTCTCAAGAAATTTCTTGATTCCATACAAATTTAGGATGATTTCTCCAATCTAGATTATAAGTTGGAGAAAATGGGTCATTTTTAGAATGTTGGAATGCATCGTTCATCTGCTTTAGTGGTTGATGTAGACTGTTAAAATATATTTTCGCCTAGGCCAATGATCAAATTTAGATCCAAGAAGTGAGCGCTTATGGGCTAAACACTTCAAATGGGCCTAAAGCTAAGCCTACAACAAGCTTAGCGAGGATCACCTAACCAACCAAGCAAACCTTGTCAAGCAGCTCATCTCGACTCGAATCGACCAAGTTAAGAGTGAGTCGACTCCTAAAACACGTCCCAGACCGAGTCATGAGTCCTCATCGGTCAGCCAGAATATGAATCAGATTCTTTGTTAAATTCAAACTTATAGACAAAGTTTTCCAACCAACAAGCTTTGCTCATAACAATTGTAGCCTACGTCATCAGTGACCCTCACCCACGTCATCATCGACCCTCACCCACATCTTCAGCGAACTTCATCAAGTCAGCAAAGTTTGCCAAATAGCCGTTTGAGGGCTATTTTCAAGGAATAACCAAACCCCATTATCTCCTAATTTAGTGGTCCATTAATCCATAATTATAGGCCATTAACTCTCTCTTTTAGTCAATAAAAGGAGGAGATTACTGATTTTGGAGCATCATCTGATAATACAGAGATCAACCCATACACATAAAGATATTTCTATCATCGTACTTACGATCCAATTGAGTGAAAGTGTTAAGCAAAGATTGAGCCATCTTCCATGCCATGAAGCTCTCACCAACAATAAAAGACTCGTTGTCTTAGTCAGTGCGTCAATGGAATACAAGATCGACGTTCCATCGGCACATAGAAGAGAACTCCAGGAAAAAAAATTTAAATTTTATTTTGTTTCATTGCAATCATATAATTGTAACCTGAGCTAATTGCAATACAAAAGACCAGAATAGGATGCCAACTCTGCTAGGGACTTCTTTCTCCTCCGATGAGAAAATTGTATACCACACTAATGACACTAAGACACTCGGGTCTTTTGCTGAATCATTGGTCATTCAATTTGACTAAGCAAAGTTCGAGGAATTTGTTTCCACAAATCAAACTTCATCCATGGTGACTGTATGCAACTATCGTAGAATTCATCATAGTGTGAATCTTAGGTCTAAATTGACCACCGTGTGTGTAAATGCAACCTTCGGCAAAGACTATTTGAGCTTAGCTGGAAGCCAAATGAACTTCGCTAAGAGCAAAGAAATCTCGACCCTCTCCTCGAGCGAAGAGCAAGATGTTATTTCGTCTATTGATCTCAGACATTAGTCAACAACTCCTTTAGGAGCTCGATTTAAAGCATCTTACAATGCTCGCTATGATTCCTCGATGGAAGCTAAGAATGGGAGTAATATCTCATCTAAATTCACGCAAGGGAATAATATCATCAATGATGATTCCACTGCACAAAAGCCTGCCTAACATTGCCATAAGCGACGTTCGCATTCCAAGGCTAAAGATAGCAAGTTTGCACTCAAAAGTTCCTTCAACTTGGAACTAATGGTGATTTAAGAGAGTTTGTATCTCTGAAAAGAGCTCGCCAATGTCAGCATTGTGCAACCCTCAAAGAAGTTGTCTCGAGAGTTCAAATGATTTGCTAATGTAAAGCTACTCCAGAAAGGGATTCAGTTTTTAAACATCTCAGTTATGATCCTGAGCCTACAAAGATTCGAATTAAATGATAATGACATCCCTAAAAGGGTAAAATGCAAGAATTCACGGTCAACATGATGGGCATAATTTCTAAAGATGACGAAGAAAGTATAGATAGCTCACCTAATCCAGTGTATTCTCTTGGTGTTGGATCCATATTACCAAAAACTAAGGGTGTGTATCATCACATTAGGATAAGATAAAGAGCAGTAATCCCTTTTGAATACTCTTCCCTCCTAGCATGGACTTCATCTCAGATGTACCAACCCATGTCTAGCGACACCAACTCTTCTATAGAATCTAATGCAACCCCTAGTTAAAGTCAAGAATGATAATGAGATGTAGATGTGATGGACCGAGAAGATCTTATTGCTCAAATGATTGCTCAAAAGAAAGACTTAGATGAGAGGATCGAATGGTAAGAGAAGATGTTAGAACAACTTTTATTAACATCTTAACCTCAACTAAGTTCTTCAAAGGGAAAAAAGCTGATCGGTGAATCCTCCCAAGAAGAAGATCAAGAGCATCAAGATGATGCAAATTCTAAACATATAAAATAAAAAGCGACAATACATTCAAAATCAAACAAGGAAGCAAAAGCCTTAGAAGACATCCAAAGTAGCTTAACGTTCTTTCTCAGCGAACTGAGCTTAAGAAGGTTGGAATCATACGACCTTATCCCATTAAGTGGGACATGATTCCCTACCCAATGAAATTCAAGCTGCCAACATAGCATGCATTTAATCACAAAAGTTCTCCGAACCAACATATCTACTACTTTCATCAACAAACTAGAAAAATGTAGTAGGTAATGTTACCATAAAGGCACATCTTTTCATCAGTACCCTTCAGGGTGTAGCCTTTGATTAGTTTCAGAATTTACTAGAGGGTTCAATCAGATCATGGACGGATTTAGAATCAAAATTCCTCTCACAAATCCATGAGAAACAATCTAATGTTATCATGTCCAAGCTCCTTTCTTAGAAACAAAGCGAAAATGAGGAAGTCAAAGAATACATCAAGAAATACTACAATCTGATATTGCGATGCCAAGATATACCTCTACTGATGTTACTTCAAACTTTTTTAGCACAATTGTATGGCACGGATTGAAGCTCACATGGATGCTATCATTGCCCACACATGGTAGGATTTGATGGAACAAGCTGAGATAGCAGAAAAATCATCAGAACATTTCAACAGGCTGAAGCCTCGCGCCAACTTCAAGGGCAACAAAGGCAAACAAGGGCAAACTTCACAACCAAAAGCTAAAGAGACTTTTGTACTTGGGGTTCAAAATCCCAATAACAACTAGCAAAGAGAACCAAGGAAAAATATTAGGCATAGCTACTCATTCAAGAACGAACATGCAATCATCATCTTCCATGTTCTCAACAAAGTGAATCGGTTAGAGCTTCCTAAAACTCGAGACCTTGAAGAAGTCGAAAAGACTGATGACCCCAACTACTTTCTTTATCACAGAATGTTAGGACACCCAATGAAGAATTACTACATCCTTATGGCTAAAACCCATATGTTCATCAAATCAGGAATCCTCAAGCTCAAACCTAAGCAAAAGAAAGTCACTGCCAACATGGTGACTCTTCAATTTGTCTCCATGCTAGAAATCTAACCTCAAAGTGGAGCCGTCCCGATTCCTACTACAAGGATGGAAGTGGTCAACTATGACCAACAAAACTAACAAAGCCAAAGCTTAGTCCCTCTCACTACAGCGAGAGGTAAAATGGTGTGGGTATATTTTGATCTCCTCCAAGATGAGTACTGAACTCTTCAAAAGTCCATGAACAAGTGTATGATAAACTCTTTCAATGCTATATCCACAATCATTAGGAAGGACTCTCTATAGGTCACTTTACTCACCAATTCATAGGGAGAGAAAGTGGCCATGGCAGGAACGAGGTCTGACAAAGACTACCTAAGGGACTATGATCAACCAAGATCTTCCAAACAACCTGAACCAGTTAAGAAAAAAAAAGACTCGGTTCGATAAGTCTTTGCAACGTCCCTAACGTGATCCTAAAGCCCCATTTTAGTATGATATCATGGTCTAGTTAGCCAATATTCTAGCTCATATAACTTTATTCAAACTTTTACTTTTGTTTAAAGAAATGAGAGAAGCTTTGAAAGAAGCTCTGAATAACAATGAGGAGTTTCTTGCCCACTTCATTGAGCACCCTCACGACGAAGAACATAAGTAGTGTTATCAATGCCAACGACATGTGTCTTGTATCACTTTCACCATAGAGGATATGCTCATAAAAGATCATCATCACAATAGGCCCCTTTACTATACTGGGTATATAGGGTCGACAAGGGTCGAGAGGATTCACATCGATCCAGGCTTGGTATTGAGCATAATTCCACATAGACTTTTGAGCTTCTCGGGTATCCCCTCCACAAGCTCTCAAAGACTTCTACAATCATACTTAATTTTAACTCTAGCAGTAGCTGATCTCTTAGAAAGATTCAACTTAAGTCTCAGATTAGAAATTTAAAGATGGAGGTGGCTTTCTATGTCATCGACATCGAGACACCTTACAACCTTCTCCTTAGACGACCTTAGATCCATTCTAACATGATCATCTCTTCAACACTTCATTAATGTTTCAAATACATAAATGGACAAGGGATCCAGAAAAGAGTTAAAACTAAAAAGCATCCTTTCAAGAAGGTGTAGAACTATTTCACCGACTCTCTCTTTTACGATGAAAATCATACAATTGAGATTGTCCTCCCTAATTATGAAGACAACATTAACCAAGCAAATGTTAAACTAGAACCCAATGATGATCTAATCTGGGAGATAGACCCATTTATAATTATCCTAGAGGATCTCTGTATTGACCAATCCGTAGAAGATCAAGGCGACTAGAACTTTAGTGAAGAAGAGTTTGCTTAAGACTACTCTTTAGACATTAAGTTTGAAAACTCAAAAGTGTCAAAACTCTAATGTCTATACTAGCTTTAGAACAGGCATTGCATATGCTAATAAGCGAGTCATATTCAGCTTGTAAATAGCTAGGTAACTCAGAAGATGTCATCTTCATGATTCAACCGAAGAGAAACGCACCAAATCCGATCATCTTTAGAAAAGTTAAGCCACGACCTTATTTATCAAGCTCAAATGAAGAAACCAAAGGAGCACGAAAATTCTCCCTATACAGCCAACAATCTCAGTCCATCATGGCAAAAATGGAATACAGACTCATTGCTAAATAGGTATTAAATTTTATTCGAGGACAAAAGATTCCTTTGATCCACTTTATACCAAAAGGAGAGATTTTTTATTATTATAACTAGACTAAACGAGGACTCGGTTATATTTCTCCTAAAGCCGAATCATAAATAGGACCATCATCTAACAATTTTCTAAGCATTTCTTCAGATACATCCAACTACAATTCTGACATCAGCTTTGGAGGCATGATTGATGAGTTCACGACCAACATGGTCTCATATGAACTAACCTTGGATCTCAATGAATCTAAAGTATTCGAAGATTCTGAAGATGATTCATGGGCAAGACAACTTGAGAAGCAATGGAAGTTATGCTTTGAATTCAGTGAATAACCCACCAAAAAATAAAGTATTTCAAATCAACATAGGTGATGAAATCAATCTAAAACCCATCTTCATCAATGAAAGTCTATCGTTCTCTAAAAAGAAAAATAGTTCTATTTTAGAATACATTGATGTCTTTGCCTCGAGTTATGAAGATATGCCCGGTTTAGATCCTAATGTGGTTGTACACTGCCTTGACATCAACCATAGTGTCAAATCGGTCAAACAACAACAATGATGCTTCCGTCCTGAGTTAATGGAGAAGATCGAGAAAGAAATATGTAAACTCATTGAATGCAGGTTCATCCATGAGAAACAACACCCGAATTGGCTGGCTAATAGCATTGTAGTGATGAAAAAAAGGCAAGATCTGAATTCACATTAATTTCTGAGATCTCAATCTTGCTTGCCCAAAAATTAAATTTTCTCTACCTATCATGAATGCCATGGTTAACAACACGTGCAGGTTTGAGAGGATGTCACTCATGGATAGGTTCTTTGGATACAACCAAATCAAAATACATCTAGATGATCAGAAGCTTATAGCTTTCAGAACACTCTTAGGAGTATTCTATTATACAGTAATGCTCTTTGGTCTAAAATATACTAGAGCAACTTATAACGCATGATGAGCACAATATTTCATGAGCATTTGCATAAGATAATAGAATTCTATGTTGACAACCTCACACTCAAAGATTGTAATAAGAAAGATCACGTCAATTACTTGAGAATAGTGTTTGAAATTATGCGAAAGCACCAACTCAAGATGAATCCAACCATGTCTTTCCTGGGGGTATTATCTAGTAAATTCGTAAGGTTTATTGAAACATCCTAAGGAATACATGTCGATCCTGAAAAAGTGAAAGTCATTCAAGAGATGTCATATCCAAAGAATCTCAAAGAACTCAGAGGTCTATAAGGGCGTGTAGCCTAGATTTGTAGGTTTATTACCAACTTATTAGGAAAATGTCAACCATTTTAAAGACTAATGAGGAAAGGTGTCTCATCATTCATTTGGAACGATGCTTGCTAAGAAGCTTTCAAAAAGATCAAGGGTTATCTCACAAAGTTACCAGTTCTAGTGGCACCAGCATCTGGTAAATCGTTCGTAATCTATGTTAGGGCAATAGACTATTCTCTTGGAGCATATATTGCCTAGAAGAATGACAATGGCCACTAGCAAGCCATTTACTATCTCAGCTGGACTACGATTGGTGTCGAACATCACTACAATCTAGTCAAAAAGGAATGTTTAGTATAGGTCTTTTCCATTCAGAAGATATGATAGTGCCTCACTAGTCAATCCATCCACGTCATTTCAAGAGTTAATCCTCTATGGATACCCATAAAAAAACCTGGATCACTGAATTCCACGTTAGTAAAATGGGCAATATTACTTTCGTAGTATGATATGACATTTGTGCCACAAAAAAGTAGTCAAAGGTCAAGCAATAGTCGACTTTCTAGTAGAACATCCCATCCCTGAGTCTTTTAAGCTCTATGAAGACATTCTGGATGAAGTCTTTGAGTCAAATGCTACCTCAAACCAACATATATGGTAGCTTTACTTTGAAGTGCATTAAGACATAATCATAAGGGAGCAATAGTTACAACAGTGGGGGCAGTGCTGATCGATCCCCATTGACATGTCCTTCCTCGAGCATACTCATTGACGGAACCATGCTCTAACAATGTGGTCGAATGTAATGCCCTTGTAATCGGCTTGCTACTTGCTCAAGACATGAGTGTCAAATATCTTGAAGCCCACGATGATTTTGGGCTTATCATAAATCAGATCAAATGAGAATATGAGGTTCGCCATAACTATCTCATATCATACCACGAAGCAGCAATGAAGTTTGCTCGATCACTTGAAGGCTTCTACATCAGTTACATAGCGTGACTTCAAATGTGGATGCTTTGGCATCCCTTGCTGCTACATTTGCTTTGTCGTCCAAATCTACTAGGCACATGATAGTGGCTAGCCATCAATTATACTCCCAGAGCAAATCCTTGAAGCTAACAAAGTGCATGTCATGCCAACTCATTTCAAAATTAATGATTGGTAGTTTTTGATCATTGATTATGTCCTGCATGGGATACTACCTGATAGCTTGAAGCAAGCAACCTCTATTCAAAGAAGAGCTTCACGCTTCTTCTATGATTTTGCTAGCAGATCTTGTATCGACGATCATTCAACAGTGTGTTGCTTAGATGCTTATTACCAAGTGAAGCTCAAGAAGTATTAGAGGAAGCCCATGATGGTACACGTAGAGCTCATCAACTAGGTCCTAAACTTTAGGATCAACATCATCATCTAGGCTACTACTGACCGACAATGATAACAGATATGATAACATATGCTAAACGATGTCATACATGTCAAATCCATGCTGATTTTCTACATCAACATTCGGAAGAGTTGCATCTGACTATCACCTCGTAGCCATTCAAAACATGGGGCATGGACATCATCGGATCGATCAGACCGCCATCCGCTAAAGATCATCGATTCGTCCTGTCCATTCAAAACATAGGCCAAAGCTGTTCTACTTAGAGAAGTTAAGGTATCTCAGGTGATCAAATTCTTAAGACATCACATGATTTATCGATTCAGTGTCCCTAGACAGATTGTTCATGAAAATGATCCAAAGTTTATCAGTTTATCATTCTTTAAATTCTGTAATAAGTTTAGAATTCAATGTGTGGCTTCTATGCCATACTACCCAACTACTAATGGTCTAGCTGAAGCTTTCAACAAAACTATTATCAAACTTCTAAAGAAGTTCATCTCCTCTAACAAATAAGATTAGGATGAGAAACTTGAAGAGTGTTTATGGTCTTATCGAATAACATTCCACACTCCCACTAGCTCCATGCCATTTTCCTTAGTCTACGGATGTGAAGCCATGATCTCTCTAAAAATTCTGGTGCTGCCATTGAGAATCGCTATTGTAGAAAAGATGACGACCAAATAACATTATCAAAAGAATCTACAATAACTAGAGGCGCTAGATGAGCTGAGATTTTAAGCTCAGCAACGAATCGAGATCTACCAGTCACGGATTTTGAGAGCCTTCAACAGGAGAGTCAAAGAATGATCCTTCAAGGAACATGGCTTGGCTTTAGCCATTCATCGACCTATGGTCATGACACATAAGACTAAACAATCTTAACCTAAATGGGAAGGCTTGTTTGTAGTAAAGACAGTCTACTCAAATGGAGCATATTGCCTAATTGATCAAAATGAGAATAGGCTTATGGCACCAATCAAGGAGAAGTTTCTCAAGAAATATTGTCCTTGATCTTGGCCAATTTTATCTCCCCATAGAGATTCTTGTCACATTTAAGTTTCCACCTTTGACTATAGATCTTTGTTCTTTTTGATCCAAAATCTAATTAAAATCCTCAACGCGTCATTAAGTTAACACCACACCTATGCTTGACTTCAAATACAGTATCACCATCATGTTAACATAACACATCTAAATGCTTTTCATTCTAAAATGTTTTGATTAGTTAACATTACACCTCTGTCAGACCATTTCATCAACCTGTTAACATTACACCTCTCTCGACCAATCTTGTCAAATTTGACTGGTTAACATTACACCTCTATCAATTCACTTTTATTAAAAATTGATTAGTTAATATTATACTTCCATAGATTTTCTACTGTTAAGTTAAAAATGCACTTTCAAATAGTAGTCATCCTTTAGACTCTTTTAAACTGACCGGTTATCATTAAACGTCTGTCGATCATTCTATTTGGCATGTTAATATTACACCTCAGTCAAATACCCAAATAATGTCATGTTAACACTATACATCTAAATTGTACTAACTTTGCAAACATGATATATTAACATTACACTTTTATTAGTTTGATTTTGTTGACCGGTTAATATTATACCTCTGTCGACTTTCCCTACTGTCATATTAACATTACACCTCTAAACAGTACCAATTTGGTCAAACTCTATATCTTAATGTTACATCTCTACTAGTTTGATCATCCCATTCCTTCTTCCTAGCAAAAATGCCGCTATGATAAGTTAACACTGCACCTCTATTGTATACACATTAAAGGAGATAAAAGTTCTTTTATTACCAAAAGAGCTATTATTACAAAGATTTCAAAGGAAAAATGGATAAAAAGTGTGTATCTATGCGATACACTTAGCTATCCTAGAATCCCTAACCTCTTCAGAATCTTTTTGTGCTTTTTCCCTTAAAACCTTGGGATCAACTGGAGCAGGTTGGGTCCTAACGACCGCCAACATATTCATCTCAGCCTCAAGCTCCATAGACCTAATATCCTAGTCTTTAACCAGCTTGACTAACTTGAGTTCAAACTCCTTCTGATGATGATGATCTGCCTCCAATTGTGCCTGAGATGTAGTAATGGTTGATTTGGCGTCATTGATAATGCCATCTTTTTCGTGAATGACATTTTGAAGCTCTACTTGGTGGTTGTCAGCCAGTGTGATGCTATCATACAGCCCTTGAAGCTTCATCTTATCTGCTCCATCTCTTTGTGACTGGACCCTTTAGACTTACAATGTTTAGGCAAGAGACGACAGAATTTGAGCTCAGCAATGCCATCAATATCAGCCAAGTGAAGCCATTGCAACTCTTAAAATCAGAGTTTGACTTCGTCAATTATCGACTTGAACAGACCAGTGCGAGTAGGACCTACAACCAAAGTCAAAAGATCAAATTGATTCCTCAAGAGGGCAAGGGTGTGAGAGGATAAGCCAGTCCACATATTCAAAGCATATTTAGCGCTCTAGTTGAAAAGCTTCATCAAGATCTTGGTCAGGATTTGGATCACTAACTCAATCAAATTATCAAGATCTTAAGATTGGGAAATCTCCATAGGACTTTAAGGACTTGCTCCTGTAAAAACCACCAATGCATCTATTGTGGTCAGGAGAACAGCTGGCAAGACTAGTATTTGTTCACTATCCGAAAGGAGGAATGGTGTGAGTGTAACCAACATACTAGAGATGTTTACCATGGAAGAACTCACAAGTATTGTACTGACAAACGAAACGGTGTGTTAGGTCTCAGGTTTATGAGCTTACTCCTTAATCTTGTTTTGATAATTTACAAACAATCCCTAGCATCATTTGTCTAGTGTTTGTACTTGCTCATTAGATATTCTAGATAAACATCAATGTTGGAGGTTAGTTCGATTGTGCCTACATGATCATATCCATTGGATGATGGAAGGAATATCGGAATGAAGCAATTTGTAATTCAAGTCAAAGATTCAAGTTCAAGCTTCATCCATGTTTACCAAGGCGAGCTTAATTGAAGATAAAGATCACTTTGGTAAATTTCTACTAACTACATGCATTGCAATCCTAAGAATTTAAAGCCACTACAAGAGGATGCTAGAAAAAATTTAATTAGAGTTAATAAAGAATCAAATGTGAAAAAGAAAGCTCTTGTTTAAATTTTTTATCTTGTTTAGTAGTTATTTAAGTGGAGGTGGATCTTATTACGGTCAACAAGAGAAAGTTTTTATTTTTTTATCAGTTCTAAATTGGCTCTAATGTGAAAAGTCTAACTATAGGGTTGAATTGAAAATCACAAGGAAGAAAACTCACATTTTCAAGGGATTGGCCCCTCTTAACGTAAATTTTCTTCTCTAATCTTCAATATTGTTCTAGTTCAATCTATCACAATGAAACACACATATCAAAGAAGTGAAATAGTGAAATACTAATTACATGTACCTTTTCCGACAATAGTGACAAAAACTTGATATGAATAAAAATATGCTAGGTTGAAAGTGCACAAAAATCAAGTAATAGTGTTTATATATATCGATACATTGGGAAGGAGAGTATTAGGAAAACTAATCTAAATAAGTTCTTGAAATATGTAGGAACAAAGAATACGAATGGTGTGTTTTAGGTAGATGGTTTTGTCACAAAAATAAAAGCCTAAAATAAGAGGGCAGAAAGAGAGAAAGAGAAGACAATTAAAAAGACAATAAAGTGGAGACTAAAAATAAGAAATTAAAATAAGAAACAATAACAAAGATGGAGGAAATTACGAGAAAAGACATGGAATGGAGGATTAATCCACACGTTAATTTTAATTTAGAATTAAGGACTACTCTCTTTTGATTCTCATATTACTTTAGAATTTTTAAGCATAGACTATCAAGTTACTCAAAACAAGCATAACCTATCAAATTCATATTCAAGCAATATTATCATTCATGAAAAATATAACTAGATAGTAACCTTAGAGTTAAATAAGCATAATTTATCAAACCACTCAAGAAAAGTATAGACTATTAAACTCTTTTTCTACAAAAATAGTTATCTAATTAATATCCTAGGTAGGATTATTTTAAGCACAAAGAGAGTAATTCAAAAGCCAAAAGGAAATTAAACTAATTTCACTTAATCCTAGATTTCCTATAAAAATTACCAACTCACATTGCAGAATAAAAATAAAGAAAGAAAATTTATACTAAAAAGCATTAAAGATAACAAAGTAAATCTAAACTACAAAGTAAATAAAGAAAGAAAGAAAATTTGCTCTGCAAAGCATAAGAAGAAAAAAGTAAAATTTACAGTACAAAGCAATAAAATAGCAAGAAAATAAATTTATGCTACACAACATGAAATAAATATTTACTACAAAGTAATAAATATAATTTACCAATTATGAAATTAAAAACTAAACTTAAAAACCTAAATATGCAAAAACTAAGTAAGAAAATAAAAAGAGGAAATGAAGACTTACATTGCAAAGGGTTAGCTCCTTGAGAAGAAAATCTTCATCATCAAAGGAGAAAAAGAAAGAAAATGGAAAAAGAGGAAAAAAGTTATTTATTACAAAGAAAAAATTTATAATTTGGAAGGTTTTCTCAATTGAGAGTAACCCTCCTCTCTAAAATAGAGTATATAAAAATTTTACACATCCCCTCACGCTACCCCCCCCCAGGAGCACATCAATCAGCTCCCCACCCAACTAACAATTTACAGCCTACAGCCCGTCAACCACAATCTTAGATTAATCTTGGGCTCTAAGAAATCAAAACCAATCATTAATGCAATATGTTACAAACTATTCGATTAGCTAATTGATGAGCTAATCGATGAGCTGATCGATGAGCTGATCGATTAGCCTATCAATTAATTTGTAACAAATTTACAACAAACTTTGTTGACTTTGTCTTCTTTTTGCTTTTGGCTTTTGGGTTTTTGGGTTTTTGGGCTTCTTCTAGGCTTCAATGTGAGCTTAAAAAATGAGAAAAAATTATTCCTTTAAGCAATTATTTGATAATTCTTCATTACCTAAAACATATTATTAACTGATATATTTATTCAAATAAATTAAATAGATAATTAGGGTGAAAAGTGCAATTAAATGTAATGATCGGTACTCTTCTTTGTATTCCTAGTTAATTTGTGCCACTTGTTTCTGAATTTATGATTAAATTAGTATCTTCTGATATGTTATTTGGAAACATGAATAATACCCATAGTCCCCATTTCAGGAACTTTTAGTTTAAAAACTAACTTTCATAAAACCGTAATTTCAGTTGTCTACCATACCTGCTTATTATTATTTTTTGTTTTTGGAAAAGCATACCTGCTTATCTGTCTACTAAGCACGGCGTAAGCCTAGTTATTGGTTCAAGCTTTGTTTTCAATATTCTATTAAGTTCACTATGATATTTACTGATATTCTGTTTCATTGATTCATGTAATCTCTTGTATAGGAAACTTCTGTGATTTTTATTGTGCTTTGGTGAAAGTTGAAAACTGTTGAAGATATGTCTCAGACAAAGATTGAAATATCTTGATCATAATTAGCCATTATTGTTTGTTTGGTCCAAGTACTTCTCAAACTTCAACTTAGGTCTGCAATTGAAATCAATGGCCACATGGGTAAAATCCTAAAATAAGCCTTATTGTTACTAAGAAATGGATTTAATTCTTTGTGCACTTACCAACTTATATCGTCTCTTCCAAGCTCGAGTCTTAAATGGAATTAGATTGGGTTGTGTCCTTGTTGAAATCAAGAATTAAATGGAAGTTGTTTTCTACAGAAGAAACATGTGATGTTGGAGTGGCAATTAATTCATAAGAAAAATGATTGAAGAAATTTTCTTGAAATTGATTATCACACTCTCAATTTCTAAGGTAGCAAAAAACTATGAATAGTTATCATTCTACCGAAAGACAAATTAAAAGCCCTCAAATAATAAGAAAGATGGAAAAGAGACCTCTGGTATATTATTGGTGGAACAAAAAAAAGGATTATTATGTAGAAAGATAATTTTATATAGGAAAATCTAAATTAAAAATGACAAAGTACCCTAAAATATCAAATAAAAGTAAAAAAAAAATGTAATTATATAAAAGTTACCAAAACTGCAACTTAGATTTCGAAGACCTGTAGAGCCCTTAACATTTAAATTTGAGGATGAAACTCTGGTCTGATGAAAGCCACAGTAGAAAACATGCACAAGCATTCCAATGATATTTCATAATAGTCAATTATAGTATGACACAATATCTCCATGAAATCTCCAATTTCTGCTCCCATGTCTCCATGAAATCTCCTACAGTCGCAATTTTTCAGTAAATTAGTTCCCAGTTTCCCATATGTAATTGTTCAGTAGCGTGCATATATTGGTCCTAATAACCTTAACTATGTAAATGCATTAATAGCATGTTCAATTAATACTAATTATTGGTCACAGCTAGCTTCTTAACCCTACATTAGCTGTCTTATTATCACACGCAAGGCGTGACACAAACTCACACCAAGTGCCTTGCAAACTGAATCCCTCAACTACATATGGGTATTGTTGGGAGGGGCATATATAATTCATTCTTTTATTGCTTCACTAACTACTAGTATTGATGCTTAACCCAAACTATGTCATTTTAATGTTTAAGTAGTAAATTCCCTTTTCTTGATAAAATTTCATTTTCAACTGAACAGGCTATTGCAACTGTTTTGCATCACTCTATAACAAACCTACAAGAATGGTACCATTCTTATCATTGCATATCTTATAAAGTCTTTATACTTGGTTATTTATATATATAGTTACTAGCTTACTTATTCTTTATGTTGGTTGGAAAATGATTTCCATGCGTGGTGCATTCGTGAAGGCAATGTGTGAGAGGCTCCCTCCGGCACCGGAGAAGAAAGTACGCACACGGGTATTCCCTGGAAAAGCGGTATTTGCGCTCTGCATGGCGAGCTTTTTCATCGGTTTGATTTTTAGTGGCAGGATTCCAGTCAGGACATCAACAGCCAATACAGGATCCAAGGTTTTGATCTCGAGACCAGACTGTGATAAGCACACTGACAGAGTAAGTAATAGCTTTGTCTGCTAAATTCAAAATTTACGTATCTCATTCTGACGCTTGGTATTTTCTATCATCCCATGAAAAAAGTCATAATTTTGTGTCAAAAGATAATCAACTATATATCTGCATTCACTGGTAGAGAATCATCATTTAGTGCATGAGGAAAAATATGAACTTGTGCAATTCATAGACGAGAATTGTCACATTGCATCTATTGTCTATCTAATTTTAACTAGCAAATTGCTACAAATCTAGTTGCTCTTTCTTGCCAAAATGGAATATAACTATAAACTTTTTGCCATATTAATTCACATTTGGTGATATAGAGGCTTGGAGAAGGCAGTACCAGTCCAAGAGATATCATGGGTGAAGTCTCAAAGACACATAAGGCCATTCAGTGAGTTACACAAACTTGTAAAATATCAGTACAGTTAAAAATATTGTGACTTACATAATTTTTATGTGTTTTATCATAGGTCATTAGATAAAACTATATCATCGCTAGAGATGGAACTCTCTGTTGCTAGGACAAACCAAATCGGGCATTCTTCATTTGGATCTTCAGCATCGGGATATGACAAGGGGTTGAAGAAGGTTTTTGCAGTGATCGGTATTAACACTGCTTTCAGCAGTAAGAAGAGACGGGATTCTCTTCGTGAAACTTGGGTGCCAAAAGGTTATATATATGAGCTTTATTACTTATATATTTGATTGTAGAAATGAAAATAAAGCGTTAAATGAAGAAATTTTTCATCTGGTGATTAGTTTTAAACCTGTTAAAAATTTTGATATATAGTAATGTTCATAGAAACGTGCAATTGTCTTTTTTTGGCCTTACAGGTTTGGAGTTATGTTTGATAATGGGAAAAAACATCTCTTCATGTATATCCTATTTTGCGAGTAATTGAGGATGAAAATTTTAATAAAAATAGATACAAAGGTTTCAGCAAATTACAAGTTTCTTATACTGTTCCTAGATAAATTATAAAAATTTCAGAAAATATTAATATGTTTTTGAATGTTTATCATCTTTTTGTCATGCCCCCTTCCCACGAACCCATTAGCGCGATGTAAGCTGTGGCACCTTCCAAATGCAATCCATTGTTTGCTCAAACGTCTGTAAAAATTGATTAGGCAATGTTACACTTATTCCCCTTTAGTTTCATCTTCAATTGATTTTCCTTTGTATAGGCACCAGTCTTAAGAGATTAGAGGAGAAAGGCATCATCCTTCGATTTGTGATCGGTCACAGTGCGACCCCTGGTGGTGTTTTAGACCGTGCAATCGATGAAGAAGATGCTGAGCATAGGGATTTTCTTAGGCTCGAGCACGTCGAAGGATACCATGAGCTCTCGACCAAGACAAGAGTGTATTTTTCAACAGCAGTGTCTCTTTGGAATGCAGATTTCTACTTGAAGGTTGATGACGATGTGCATGTTAATCTTGGTGAGCCATTTCTAGCATTTATCCTTGTGTACGTATATGTCTTACTAATGCATTTAAATAGATAGTTGGGATGTTAATGCCTACTATTTTAAGCTTTTGTGTCCATTAGTTTCTGAACTCTAATTAAGGCTGTTTTAGCTTTCAGAGGGATGTAATCACTCATGAAGTTCAATGTTTAGTCTGGCGGTATCAGAAGAGTGACTGGGTTTTCTAATTAGCCCACATATAAGGCTTGATTACTTACCAACAATTGATCTCTAATTAACCCACAGAAGAGACAGAATTATTCCTCAACAAGTACTATCAGAGCGAGATTGTCATCTTACGGGAGAACAAGGTCCAATTTGATATCTGATGTTTCAGAAGAGTAACTGACCTTTAATTACCCCACAGAAGGTCTGGTTAGCCCACAAACAGTGAAAGACACTCTTTCTGCTGTATTAATTTGAACTCTCTTTATAAACCTATCTATCGAACACAACATGACAATAACGAAAACATTTCCTTCGTCCTCATTTCCTCTCTTTGATTCATTTCTTCCTGCAAGTTTGAAGGAAGAAACAAAAACATGCTATTTGAGGGCAACTGCATAATGAATGCACACTTGCAGGGTTAACGATCATTGAATACTATAGGGTAGGTCGTCACAAATCTGTTGTTCTGATAATTAGTCTCTTTCTGCATGCCTCAATCACACTTAATAAAATTCAATGTGCATAGTAGTAATCCATTACTGTTTTGCCTACAGCACATTCTAGAAAAGAATCTCATTATAGCGATCGTACATACAAGTTCAAGTTATAACAAGCTATCCGTTTAAAAGTTCTCATTACAAGATATCTTATTCTGTCAAAAAAAGTATCACTCATCTTTACTTGTAGCTTACCATTCTGTACATTTTGTAGGTATGCTAATGTCAAAACTTGCCAGATACAAGAGCAAACCAAGGATTTACATTGGTTGCATGAAGTCCGGGCCAGTTCTCTCTCATAAGTACGTACCAAGGATCATTATATGTATACACATACACGCAAATACAAGGGATGCATGCTATATTTTTCCTAGGATATATTTATGCATGCATTTATTATAAAACATGCAAATTCCTCTGACTCTGAATTTATTAGCTCATAGATAATTTATATTTTATTTTCTAATTTAAAGTTTACTTTGCAGAGGAGTGAAATATCATGAACCAGAATTTTGGAAATTTGGACAAGAGGGAAATAAGTATTTTAGACATGCAACTGGTCAAATTTATGCAATTTCTAAGGATCTCGCAGCATATATATCTATCAATGCGTAAGTAGTATTTCTATGAAATAGTTTTTCTCATTTGCAGTATTTAACTGTCTGCATGCGTATGATGTCAAATGACTTTAATAGTAAAAAAATTTAAAGTTATTAGCTTAAAACTTAGTGTTGCTCAAATAAACCACATTTGAATGTAAACATAACTAGTTTCTTACTTTTTTTACAGGCCAATATTGCATAGGTATGCTAATGAAGATGTTTCTTTGGGGTCTTGGTTACTTGGATTGGAAGTTGAACATATCGATGATCGAACCTTTTGTTGTGGAACACCTCCAGGTATCTGAGACAGTAAAAATTAAATTGTCCAGTTAGTCTCGGGAAAATTAAGAAACGATTACTTATTTCAAAAGAACACCAAAAAATTGAGATCTAGCCGCTTAATTGAGGAGATTACATTGGATCTGTGTTCTGACTCATGCTAATACTTTATATTTACATCATAAAGCCAATTGATTTTTTTTATTGGATATGGTGAGCGAAAAATTGAGATTTGCCATGTAGTTTTGCAAATAGAACAAACAGTCAACTTTGTCGTTGCAAAAATTTGCACGAATTAGCTGAAATTGAAAATATAGCTAATTTTTACATCATGAAACTAATCATCAACTCTGTTGGATATTGTGCGCAAAACTTTGACTACTTTGTTGATATTTTTTTACAGTGAGTTAGAAATTAGCCCATCACAGTTGACCAATGATATGTCGATTTTTTCTCCAACTCTTTTTCTTTTGTGGATGGGATGATGATTTGGCGATAGTTTTGCAATACGCATGATTAGGAACATCAAAGCTTTCTTCAATTATTCTTTTCCTACTTGCATAGATAAAGAGTACGCAAGGTAGCTGAACAATATTAGATGGCATACTATTTGATTATGCTCTTTAAATGCCTCACTTAATTAGACCTTGAGATCTCTACTTTCAGATTGCGAGTGGAAAACACAAGCTGGAAATGTATGTGTAGCATCATTCGATTGGCAATGTAGCGGGATATGCAAATCAGTGGAGAGAATGAAGGATGTGCACAACACTTGCGGAGAAGGAGATGGAGCTATTTGGCATGTTGCTATCTAGACGATGAATACACATGTACATGATGATCAAGTTTCTAACTTTCATTACTCAGAGAACATTTTGGAGGGATTTGTGTTATGTATTATGTGAGCGTGATGAAAGAGGGGGCATTTAGGCATTCTTTTAATCAAAAGTTTATGTATGTGTTTTTCAAGTAGAGAAGTTGAAGAAGGATGATTATTAATATTACTGTAGTCATAAGTTTAACTTAAAACTAGTTGTATTTGCAATTGTAACTATTTGTTTTGCTATAGACCGTCACGAATATGTAACCTTTTTGCAAAATAAATTGTCAATCAATTTAGGCACGACTCCTCAGGAGGGGGTAAAAAAAATAGTTGGCAACATTGAAGGGTTTTTCACAAGTTGTAGGCTAATCAAATCCGTCGCTTAACCTGGGTTTGCTCTAGATCAACAATCATGTTAGTTTTTCGGTGAGGCTTAGTTGCACATAAATACCCTATAGTATCCACTACTTTGCACTAATAAACCCTCACATGTTTTTGGCAACACTTGTATACCCTAAATTTTTTAAAACTTGTACTTATAGACCCTAATTTTTTTAGCAACACTTGTATACCCTAAAATATTTAAAACATTCATTTAAATACCCTAAAGTTAAACTGACCAAAAAAATGAGGGTGTACAATTGCAAACTAGGGAAACTATAAGGTATTTAAATGCAAGTATGCCTTCAAAAGAAGGGGAAAAAAGAAAGAAAATAAAAATCATAAACTTACGGGCTGTCCAAACGGGCCGGCCCGGTCTAGGCTGGCCCGAATTTCTAGGTTCGTGCCAGGCAAAATACCTAGCCCAGATCCGGGGTACCTGGACTGGGCCCGGGTCTAGGTCCAGGTCCGGGTCCGGGCCAAATCAGGCTGGGTTCCAAGCTGTATTTTTTTTATTTTCTTTTTTTGATTTTTTACTAAAATTGATTAAAAATTAGGTTAATCTTATTTTATTTATATAAGTATGTATTAGTATATATTTACATATTACTATATTAGTATATAGCTATATATTATATGGAAGTATATATAAGTATATATTACGACCATATCATACAATAATTATATATAATATACATTAGAAATATATGTAAGTATATATAAGTACAAATTAATGACAATATACACTTAAAAACATATATATATGTACTACATTAATGACAATATCACACTATAATTATACATAAAAAATATAAAATATAGTCCACATAGGAGACTAAACCAATTTTTCTTAACGTTGACCCAAACTACTGCTCTTTTCATCTCTCCCGTGGAAACTAAACCAATTTAATTAGTCCAATGGATTGGTACAAGATATCTCACTCACACCTCAACCTTCACGGCCTCAACCTTCACATAGCCCACGTAGGAGAAGGTAATTATTGATTTCAGTACATATTTTTTCCCCCTTAAACTTTTAGCTCTGTTGTTCTTTTTTCCTTCATATCTTCCCCCTTGCATGCAGGTGAATTGGGTAATGTAGTGTTCCTCCATGGGCTTCCAGAGATTTGGTACTCATGGAGGCATCAAATGATGGCCGTGGCCGAGGCAGGATACCGAGCAATTGCGATGGATTTTCGCGGTTTCGGGCTCTCTGATGGGCCACAGGAGCTTGAGAAGGCTTGATGGGATGATTTAATTGATGATCTAGTTGCTGTTCTTGATTCTCTTACCATTCCCAAGGTATCATTACTGGATTTCACTGAATATGTAGTTACCAATTTTATCTTCCAATTTATGATCGGATTGAAGTTGTAAAATTGAGCGACATCTGTTGGGATGTGATCATAAATTACTGTACATTGGTATGTTTTCTGCTTGTTAAGGGCCCGTTTGGTTGGTTTCCTAAAAACAAAGAAAAGAAAATCGGTACAAGTAAATCAATAAAATAATATTTTTATCAATTTCCATCCCTAAAACTCACTCACAACATCCAATAAAATATTATTTTTATCTTCCAACTCATCTCATTTCATCTCCTTTCTTACCTTTAAGGGTCTGTTCGTTTGCCTAAAAAAAGAGGGAAATCAAAGAAAATGAAACCTATTTCTAAGAAAAATAGGTTTTGGAATTGTTTGGTTGGCTAAAAAAAGAAGGAAATCAAAGAAATGGAGATGAGATGAGATGAGTTGTCACCTTATTATAGGATGATGTGAGTGATTTTTTAAGAAAACTTATTTTGATGTTGTTTGGTTGGCCAAAAAAATTATGAAATGAATTATAAGAAACCTATTTCTTGTAATAGGTTGTTTTCTTTTGTTTGGTTATTTCTTAAAAATAAGAAAATAGATGAGATGAGATGAGTTGTCATTATATTATTGGATGATGTGACCCACACTTAAGGAAATTGTTTTCCTAGCTTTTTGGGAGGAAAACAAAGAAATGAAATGTTAATGAGATGAGATGAGTTGTCACAATCTTATTGGATGATGTGAGTGATTTTTAAATATGAGATGAGATGAGTTGGGTGATGTGGATGAAAATAATATTTTATTAGATGTGGTGGATGTGATAGATGAGTTGGATGAAAATAATATTTTATTAGATGTGGTGGATGAGTTGTTGGATAAAAATAATATTTTATTAGATGTTGTGGGTGAGTTTTAGGGATGGCAATGTGTGAAATTGTACTTTTTGAGATTTCTTGGTTTTCATTTCTTTTTTTTTGTTTTTTAGGAAATAACCGAACAGATCCTAAAAATAAACCAAATACAAGAAATGTGTCACATCATCCAACTCATCACATCTCATCTTATCCCATTTTTAAAAATCACACACACCATCCAATAATATTGTGACAACTCATCTCATCTCATTAAACCTTCATTTCCATCCATTTCCTCAAAAAAAATAAGAAATTGATTTCCTTAAGTATGTGTCACATCATCCAATAATATACCTCCAACTCATCTCATCTCATCTATTTTCTTATTTTTTAAAATAAACCAAATACAAACAACCTCAAAACATCATCCAATAATATACCTCCAATTCATTTCCTTATTTTTTTAACCAACCAAACAACCTCAAAACAATTTTTTTTTAAATCACTCACATCATCCAATAATAAGGTGACAACTCATCTCATCTCATATCCTATTCTATAATTTCCTTCTTTTTTAAACCAACCAAACAACCTCAAAACAATTATTATAGGAAATAGGTTTCCTATTCTTTGATTTCCCAAAATTTTTTGCGAAACGAACAGCCCCTAAGTTGCTTCAAAATTAGTTTGGACCGCTCAGTAGGCCACATCATAAAGCCACGTTGCTCTTGGGGGGGGCCTAGGTTCGATTCCTGGGTGCGCCAAAGGCGCGATAAAAAAAAGTTGTTTCAAAATTAGTCTTTCAAAATCAAACAAGTGAAATTACGATTAGATCCCTCAATTCCTGTAACATGTTTTAAGTCGCTCCAGTTAAAGAGGTGCAGTAGCAACCTGTATGAGTTTGGGAGACCTAATAGCAAATTTAATGATTGTAAGGGACTAATATCTACAAATATTATTAATTTTAAAATACCAAAACTCTGGGGTATTTAAGTAAAACAAACTGTAAAATTTTGTTCTTGATTGAAATAATGGAGTTAATCCCAACGTAAGTTCATAACTCCAACCCATTTTGTGCAAAAAAATTGCTTCATTTCTTCTTTTATTCAAATTAGAAAGAGAAATCATTGCAATGCTATTAATGATCCACATAGCAAAACAAAATGTGAATAGACCCAGGGTCTGTTCCGAAGGTTGAACTTGAAGGTATAAGACTATATAACCAACTACGGATAAATTTGTTTTCTCCTTATGCCTCTTTGTAGTCCCTGATAACAGTCTCTTCCTCTCATTACTCATGGTTGATTTTTACAACAAAGGCATTCATCGTTGGCAAGGATTTTGGAGCCAAACCCGCGTTTGATTTTGCGATCCAACACCCAGACCGAGTCTCAGGTATCATAACTGTGGGCGTGCCTTTTGCTCCCAAATCCTTCTCCACAGTCCGTGAACCTCCCAAAGGCTTCTACATAACAAGATGGAGGGTAACAAATTTCATCATCAGGAGAAAACTTGCGCCAAGTTATTTTAATTTGTTCGTAGTTTGATTTCCCATGACTGTTTCTAGGAACCTGGACGAGCAGAAGCAGACTTTGCCCGTTTTGACACGAAAACAGTACTTCAAAACATCTACATTCTCTTCTCCGGTAGTGAGCTTCCGGTAGCTGGGGACGGTCACGAAATAATGGATCTTGTAGACCCTTTAACTCCTTTGCCCCAGTGGTTAAGTGAAAAAGATCACCAAGTTTATACTGATTTATATGAGAAGTCTGGATTCGTGGTTCCTATGCATATTCCATACAGGTGAGATAACTGACCTAGTTGACCTGCACCAAATAATTCTTACGAATTACTTCCAAAATAGCTCTTAGGTAGAAATGACTAACTTCCACTTCAAATTATTGTTAAACTTGCACCTCTTCTTTTAAGCATCAATTTACAAATTATCTCGTGTATATTCTGTGTACGTGCCTAGTATGGTAATTCAATGAGTTCGCAGTCAAATATTTAACTGATCAATGACGCAGCAGTGCCAGTGAAACCCACCTTTCTCATTTCCCACCAAAGAAAAAATATTCTCTACTACTTTCCCCACAAACTTTTTCCCCTTTATTCCTGTTTTACAATGGGAAAATCAATTTTGGAATTGTAGAAATTGGAAGAAATGTAAAAAAGAAAAGAAAAGAAAAGATAAGCACTGTCATGTCATCTATCAGTCAACTGTTTGATTCACAGAACGGCTATGTTGGACCCGTAAACATAGTATAAGCGTGATGATAGTTACATTGATGCTTAAGAGAGGAAGGTGGTAGTTCAGGACAAGGGAGTTAGTAACTTCGTCCTAATTCTAATGGAAACTCAAAGTCTTAAAGCTTCATCCCAGGTCATTTCATAACATGAAGGAAGTCGCCAACCCCAAAGTAGAAGCTCCTGCTTTGCTGATTATGGGAGAAAAGGACTACATTTTCAAATTTTCTGGCATGGATGAATATGTTAGAAATGGCGAGGTGAAAGAATTCGTTCCAGATTTGGAGATCGTATATATTCCTGAAGGAACTCATTTTGTTCAGGAGCAGTTCGCGGACCAAGTGAATCAGCTCATTATCAGATTCATTAATAACATTGTTTCAGGCAGAAAATTTTCTTCTGGAGTCTGAGATGTTTGGTTTTCTAAATGCTGTAATTTGAATGATGAAGCACAAAGCTTGCTCCTTTTTATCAAATGAGTGGATCGCGTGCTGAATTATATGTAATGTTTTCTGAACTTGACCTGAATAAAGCTTGCCTGAATCTTACCTGTATCAGATATGCACCTTCTCTATGAGAATCTGTTGACATATTAGTATTAGTTAGGGACTTATTTGTTAGTTGTGTAGGGGCCTATATAAAGCCCAAGAGATCTCATAATGGATTAGGGTTTCTATTTCAACTTGGTATCAGAGACTTCTCCAAACCCTAGCCGCCGCCACCCCACCCCACCCCACCCCCCTCCACACCCGGCTGCCCCAACCCTCATCCCCCTTCCTGGCCGATCAGCCCCGCCCTGCCCCCCCCCCCCCTTCAATTCCGAACAACCCCACCTCCTCTAGCCGCTGCCACCTCAAGCCCCCCCTGCGGCGCCATGTCGGACCTAGAGTTTGGCATGGGTTCCCTCGACTCAGTCCTCGAACTGATGACAGGAAGAGTATATATCTCACTTTGATGAGATATATATCTGTTTTTGGTTCTTGTTTCCTCTGAGAAACGAGAATTTTTTTGTGATCCTACTCTTGTTGTGCAGCAGAGGTGCTGCCGAAATTTTCACTACACACAACAAGGGTCGGAAGCGAAGGTGATCGGGTGGTGGGTCTGAAGCCTGTTCGATGGAGGAGATCATCAAGAAGTTGAACCCTGCGGAGGTGTCAACTTTAATAAAGTTGATGAAGTTGTCGGCTGATGAAAGCGCGACAAGACAATCGAAAAAGTTGGAGCTTCCGACCATCGATCTGAATCTTGATGGACCGAGTACCTACCTGAGTTGGTCACGACGGGTGAGATACACCCTTGCAGGGAGGAACCTGGAGGGTTATTTGACCGGAGAGAAGATAGAACCGGATGACGACTCGGGAGGACGAGATGAGTGGAAGTCCACTCATATGTTGGTGTATATCTGGCTTCTCAACTCGTTGGTCCCGACGATCGCCGCCACGGTGGATGGCATTGAGAAGGTGAAGGATGTCTGGGAGAAGTTGAGGAGAACATATGATTGGGTGGGGAATAACCTGAGGGTGTTCCAGATTAAAGGAGAGATCGACGCCACAGTCCAAGGAGAGAGGACTGTACAGGAATATGCTACAGAGCTGGAGCGCCTGTGGCTGGACTATGATCATTTTTCCCCCCGGGCTAGCTGCAAGGACCCGGGATGTAAAGAGCGGGAGGCCTTTCTACAGGAGCGGACTATGGTGTTTCTCAAGGGATTGACATCAGAGTTTGCTCAGCGAATTGCATTACTGCTAGCTCAGCCGAAAATTCCCACGCTTGAGGAGGCCGTCTCTGCTATGATCCAGGAGGAGACTCGTATTCGGCTGCAGGCGGGGACAGGTGGACTTCCGGTGGTGAAGTCAGCACTAGCAGCCTCTAGCAATACTGGATCTAGGGGAGAGACTCGACAGTGCTACAACTGCGGTGCGGTGGGTCATCTAAGGCATTCTTGCACCAAACCACCCAAGGAAGGAGATTCGGGTGGATGTGGACAGTTCGGAGGTCGTGGTCGTGGCCGTGGGGGTCGACGAGGTGGAAGAGGAGCAGGGAATCGGGCGAATCTGACGGTAGTAGAAGAAGAAGAAGCTGAGGTGGTCTTTACTGAGGAGGATCGTGCTCTCCTGGCGATACTCAGGAGGAAGCAGCAAGTAGCAGGGGATGGAGACTTGAGGAGTGGGACTGAGGAGGCATCCACTTCGTTCTTCGCCAGAGGCAATACTGCTACCTATGCTCATCCGACCAAAGGTACTGATGACATACATGCTCTTGCTTCTATGTCTCCCAACAGATCATCAGAATGGATAGTCGACTCCGGTGCGTCTCGTCATGTGACAGATAATGCTAGTGAGTTCTCATCATATACTCACTTAGCATCGCCTAATAGTATTCAAACAGCTGATGGTACATTTCAGCCGGTGGTTGGTAAGGGCAGTCGATTGTACTGGTTCTGTAACTTTGTCCAATGTTTTGCATGCTCCTTCCTTTCCAGTCAATCTTTTGTCCATTAGTTCTATCATCCTTCAACTAAAATGCATTGTTTCTTTTGATATTCCCAAGGTGATTTTTCAGGAGAAGGGGACAGGGCGGAGACTTGGGACTGGCACATGGCGTAGTGAACTATGGTATCTGGATCGTGAAGGGCTAGATTCAGCATTGGTGTCAGTCATAGAGGAAGCAGGAGTAGGATATAAAATGAGTGTTGAAAATGAGTTAATGCTTCATTACCAGCGTTTGGGACACTCATCCTTTAGTGTTTTAGGTAGATTGTATCCTTCTTTATTTGAGAAAGCAAATAAACAGAAACTTGTGTGTGATGCATGTGAGTTTGAAAAGCTTACTAGAAGCTCCTATGTTAGTTCTGGTCATAAAAGTTCTCATGCATTTGACTTGGTACATTCAGATGTTTGGGGGCCTTGTTCCACAAGTTCTATGAATGGATACAAGTATTTTGTTATATTTATTGATTGCTTCTCTCGTGTTACTTGGTTATACCTGATGAAGAATAAGAGTGAGGTGTTTGGGTGCTTCCAAAATTTTCATAGGACTTTTCAGACTCAATACGGAGCAGTGGTGAAAGCATTGAGGTCAGATAATGGGACAGAGTATACCAACAGAGCCTTTGAAGAATATTTGTCAGCTCAAGGAATACATCACCAGACAACCTGTCCATACACACCAGCTCAGAATGGGGTAGCGGAAAGGAAGAACAGACATCTTTTAGAGGTTGCTAGAAGCATGATGATCTCTATGAATGTCCCAGAAACATTATGGGGACAAGCAGTATTGACCGCAGCAGCATTGATCAACAGAATGCCCTCGAGAGTGTTGGATTGGAAGTCTCCATGTGAGATATTGAAGGGAGATAATGGTGGGATCCTTCCACTCAAAGTGTTTGGTTGTGTGTTCTTTGTGAAGGACAACAGGCCATCTGTCGGGAAGCTTGCTCCTAGAGCTGTGAAGTGCATCTTTGTGGGATATTCTGCTACTCAGAAGAGATATGTTTGCTGGAGCCCGGTGGAGAAAAGGCTGTTTGTGAGCATGGACGTGCACTTCCGAGAACTCGAGCCATATTACACCCAGAAGGTAACTTCATCCGTTGGTAACTCCCCTAATACTGGAAGTATGAGGCGAGAGGAGGAGAATGGTGAGAGATTGGTAAATATGGAGAAATCAATGTCTGAGAATGGTGAGAGATCAGAAAAATCAATTTCTGTAATGATTCCTTGGGAAGGAGACTTGGTTGAGGAGGAGTAAGAGAATGAAGAAGAAGAGAAGAATGAGACAAGAGGTGTTAGACCAACGGCTCAGGGGGAACTACTTACCTATAGTAGGAAGAGGAAACAAATTGCGGGAACAGTACCTACAGTGCCACTGGTGCCAAGTCCCTTGCCAACGCCTGCCCCGACTCCTGAGACACCTACACCACCACCAGATTCCTCTCAAGGTGATTCAATTCCTCTTCCTACTCATCCCACACCAATAACTGTACGGAGGACTACTCGTAGTAATGCGGGAAATCCTCCCGATAGATATGGTTGGGATCTTGCTCAGTTTGTATCATATTCTAACATCCACCCTGCACATGGAGTATTCATTGCATCACTGGACTCTGTTACTATACCTAACAATTGACAGGTTACAAAGAAGGACCAGAAATGGAAAGCTGCTATGCACGAAGAGCTAAGGGCCATTGAGAAGAACCGCACTTGGGAGTTAGTAAAACTACCAAAAGGGAAGAGAGCAGTTGGATGCAAGTGGGTCTTCACTGTGAAGCAGAATCCAGATGGACAGGTTGAGCGCTACAAAGCTCGTCTGGTGGCAAAAGGATATAGTCAGACATATGGCATCGACTACGATGAGACTTTTGCACCGGTAGCAAAGATGAGCACTGTTCGGATCTTAATCTCTCTGGCAGTAAATGGTGGATGGAAGCTACACCAACTAGATGTGAAAAACGCATTTCTTCATGGAGATCTAGTAGAGGAGGTATACATGGAGATACCACCAGGATTCGGTACAGATCAGACTGTGGGAAAGGTCTGCAGATTAAAGAAGTCTCTCTATGGGCTAAAGCAGTCTCCTCGTGCTTGGTTTGATAGATTCAGGATGGCTATGATTGGTATGGGGTACCAGTAGATCAGCGCAGACCATACCGTGTTCTTTCGAAGAAGTGGAGGTCACATCACCTTGCTTGCAGTATATGTGGATGATATGATTATTACAGGGGATGATGAGAAGGAGATTGCCCAACTCAAAGTAAGACTGGGTAAGGAATTCGAGATGAAAGATCTTGGCTTGCTTCGATACTTTCTTGGAATAGAGATAGCTCGAGGAGCGGAGGGGATCGTCCTATCCCAGAGAAAGTATGCACTGGATCTTCTCAAAGAAACAGGAATGTTAGAATGCAAACCTGCAACTACACCGATCGACTAGAAGTTTAAGCTGGGTGCTGAAGCTGGAGAACCAGTTGATCGTGACATATACCAAAGGCTGGTGGGCAGGTTAATCTATCTGTGTCACACACGTCCCGATATCTCTTTTGCAGTGAGCGTGGTGAGTCGCTACATGCATGATCCAAGGAAGGGTCATATGGACGCAGTGTACCAGATTCTAAGGTATTTGAAGAATGCCCCCGGAAAAGGGCTAATCTTCAGGAAGAATGAACACATGAGCATTGAGGGCTATTGTGACTCTGATTGGGCTAGCTGTACTGATGACAGGAGGTCCACCTCGGTATACTGCATCTTTATAGGAGGCAACTTAGTCTCGTGGAAGAGCAAGAAGCAGTCGGTGGTGGCGAGATCGACAGCTGAGGCAGAGTATAGAGCTATGGCCTTAGGAGTTGCTGAGTTGCTATGGTTGAAGAGTATGCTAGTGGAGCTGAAGCTGGATCAAGGAGCTAAGATGAAGTTGTGGTGTGACAACAAGTCAGCCATCAGTATCGCCAACAACCCAGTGCAGCATGATAGAACCAAACACATCGAGATCAATAGGTTCTTCATCAAAGAGAATTTGGATAGTGGACTACTGGAGCTAAGTCATGTTTCGACTAAGGACCAGGCAGCAGATTGTCTGACTAAAGGACTTAGCTCAGTAGATATGATTAGAGGATGTGACAAGATGGGCTTAGTAGATATCTTTCGCCCATCTTGAGGAGGAGTGTTGACATATTAGTATTAGTTAGGGACTTATTTGTAAGTTGTGTAGGGGCCTATATAAAGCCCAAGAGATCTCATAATGGATTAGGGTTTCTATTTCAACTGAATCCTTTCTTGTTATCAGGGGCCTGGAGACGGCATAATCTTACCGATATCTTTTCAAGAGATTTTCAAGAATAGTTCTACAAGGGTTTATTTACAGATAGTGGAGAGACCACCTGTAGTTCTATTCTTGCAGTTAAGACTAGGGATAAAAAATTTTGACTATGTTACCCTCAAAGAAAGAGGATCATTTTTTTCTTTCTTTCTTTTTTTTTTTTGACAAATATACCTCCCGAGGGAGAGTCAAAGAAAAAGTTCGCACAGGTGGTTACCTGCAATTAAGCGATAGTATGGGGTATCTATCTGCAACTATAAAATTGTAGGGTGTCTATTCGCAATCAATTGTTCTACAAAATTGGGAATTACATTACCTAGTGCTTGGGGGGG
>BQKN01064978.1:460579-485411 GCA_022839385.1 Asparagus kiusianus | reverse complement strand
TTCTACATATGCATTACATTCTTATTCTTTATTTATTCAACTCACAATATTTTTAGTACATAGTTTTCTTTTCAGTCAGTTTTGTCTTCTTAGATTGTTTCAGTATATTCACATTGGTTTCGTTATTTCTAAGAGTAATGTATTTTTATTTTGATATTCAAGTATTTATTCATATTGTTAGATTTGGAGTTTGAGTTATTAATTATATATGTTTTGTTACATTATCTCGTATCGTTAATTACTATTCTTTTATAATTAATATAAAGATAATTCTAAATAGCGTTTGTGGGTATGCATGGTATTTACTCATGGGTTGTTTATAGGGCATTTGCATATTTGTTGTTTGTTTGCTTCGTTTTCGATAAGTATTATTTTATCCTTTGTGACAATACATTGTATATGCATGTTGTTTTTAGTATTTATTTTATGGTGTTTTTATTATACGAATTTATGCTCTTCTTATATTTTTATTTGTTTATATAACTATTTTATCGTTCATAGTTCATGTTATATGTATTTTACATCTTTACCTAGTAGTATGTTGTGATTATCAGTATTGTTAACAAGCATTTATGTTTCAATGTATTCTACGATTTTTGTACGTGTTAATTTATTTTGCAGTTTTATGGTGTCAATTTGTTCGTTACTTATTTGAATGCATTGATTTCATAGATTGATAATTCTATACTCAACTTATTACTATATTTAGTAGTATGTATTTATATGGTGATCATATTTATGTGATTTTTGACTATTATGCAATATATTGGTATATCTGAATTGATTTTATACAGTGATTATTATTGTTGTATCTTGTTTATATTTATTATTTACCTTATGAATATTACTAATATTTTTGATTTATTATATTGTTTGTCGAATACATTTATAATTATGTCCTTCCTATTATGTTTTATATAATGTATTTATTTTGAATCATTCGTTTACTCTTACGTCTATTTTATTATATAATATTATGTGACTACTTTCATCATAATTTGTCTTGTTAGCATGATTAGTACTATGACTATTCAGACTTTTTATGTGCTTATTGTTATGAATATGTTTTTATTTTTAACGCTTATTATACATGATGATTATATTTTCTATATAAATATGTTTAATATTTTACTTAGTATTGTGCCTTGTATGATGATTATTTATTGCCATATATATGTTCTAAAAAATTATTGATTATAACTATAACTATTTTTATTGTATTTATCATCATGTTCTATCTTTACCATTTGCTATTATTATTATTATATATATGCTTCTTTACGTGTATTTATGTTTTGACTGCTTTAAACATATGTTGCTATAATACTATCTTTGAACCTTTTTAACATAATTACAAATTTTTATTTTTTGAAATTTATGCTTTATATGTCTTATTTGGTTGAATGTGATTTGCTGATTGCATTCATGTGTTTTGTTTGTAGTTATACTTTTTGTATATCTTGAATGTTTATTCTACTAACTGATTGTATGATATTTCTATTGTAATTTGATATTATTATTATTATTTTTATGTCTCTTATGTTGTACATTATGTTTATCTAAACTATATATACATTCGATTCTTTGCTATTTTGTTTTGCTTACATACTATCAAATGTTTCTTTTGCTTTTGCTTATATATGATTCATCTGTTATTCGTATTGTGTTTTTATATTTTTGTGTTTTATCATGTTTATCATTTGCTTTACGTATGAGTGATTTATATTTTGTTAAGATCTTTTGTCTCTTATCTTCTTTATGCTCTTCTTTTAATTATTTATATTGTTGAGTTGATATGCTTTATCATATATTCTAGTGATTGACAATTATTTGAATTATGTATTTATATTTCATATCATATTTTTGTATACTATATATTTGTTATATTTTACCAATTTTGTGTTATTGATTATATTTTAACATTGTGATGTGTCGTCTTATGATACTATATCAAAAATATCATGTTGATATTATATTTTTCTATAATTGTATATTCGTTATTGACTTCTTTGTTATTAAACTATGTTGACTGATACTTATATTTTTTCATATGCCTAGATGTTGTGATATTTTATAATTTAATATGTATCAACTATTTTATTTACAATAATACTTCTTTATGCCTGTGTAATCTCTTTCAAATATATGTTCACTCTCTTTATATTATACTTACCTCATTCTTATTATTTATACTACATAACAGACTTTCTTATGACCTTGATTTACTTATATGTTTGCATTAACTATTTACTTCTGATTATTATTATTACTCTGATATATGCACACTGTGAATGAACATGATACTTTGTGTTTGTATATTGACTATGTTTGACTAACTATAATTTTCTCACGCTCTACTTATGGATATGCAATTTATTTTGAATTCTTCTCTATATGCGTTGAGTTGAGTCTCTCGTTCTATATCTCTGTCCTTAGGTTCTTTCTTATTTTAATTCTGAGGACGGAATTTATTTTAAGGGGAGTAGAATGTAATAACCATAAATTTTTGATACTAGCTAAAATATTTTTTGGTATTTTAAAATATTAAATTATTATTTTTAAAAGAGTGTTTATATTTTCTAGAATTTTCTATAATTTAAAATTCTGGTTTTATATTTATTTTAATAGTTTTGTTAATTATAAATTTAATTGTTATGATAAATACTTTTTTTAAATTAATATTTAAATTTTTATTTTTGTTATTATTATTATTATTATTGATATTAATTATTTAACACTGATTTTTCTTCTTGTGTTTCTTCTTAATTCACTCCCTAAATCATGCACCCCATACCCTTGTATTTCTCCTCAGATTCCCTCTCCTAATCTAATTCCTTAAATCCCACACCGCATGCCTATCATTCATTGATTTTTATTTTTAAAAACTTCTTATTTTAATCCTCATCATCTCTCTCTCTCTCTCCAATCAATCACTCACCCTCATTCGTTCTCTCTCCTCTCATTCTCTCTCTCACTCATTTCTCTCATCTCATTTTCTCTTTTCTCTTTCCTTACAAGAGAACGCCAGCCCCCATCTCTCTCTCTTTTTCGTTGTTCTCTACCACCACCCCCTGACAACTCCGACCACTCCAGCGCTGTCACTCAACCAGCGAACTCCTTCCTCCAACAGCGACCTCCCCTGAGCTCCGACCACCTCCTCCTCCACGAACAACTTAGCTCCTCCCCAATCGCCCCGAGCTCCGACGACTAGCCCCCGACGCCACCAAATAGCCGCTCCTCCCCATCGCTCATCGTCCAACTGCCCAGATCTCCCCGACGCCGCCCTCCTCAGACCAGCCCGACTTAACCCCCTCCATCTCCTCCCCTTGGCCGTGATCCACCATCACAACCCCAGCTCACCTCACCCCCAACCGCCCACTGACCAGATCCACCCCGTCACACAACCAACTCCTCCTCAAACCCCACCATTCGCCGTCCTCAGTGACCCCCTCGACCATCAGTGCCTCCACGACCACCACCGCCCCTCTCTACTCGTTGTCCAGACCCACTACCCCAGATCTGACCCCATCAGATCTACACCGTTCTCAGACAGCCACCAATAGTAGCCCCACGGCGATGCCGACAGCCTCAAACCGCCGCATCACCCGCAGTCGGCTCGTTCAACAACAACCGAGGCAAGATCCCTCTTGCTCATTGACTCATCATTTCAATCTGTTATGAATCATATGCATAGATTAGACTATGATTTGATTATGTTTTAGTATGAATGTTGTGATATTATGCATGGATTTGTTGTTGGATGGTATTAAACAATTTTAAAGGAAAATATTTTGTAAAAGGATTATTTGAATTAACAAGTTTATTGTTTTAAAGGATTATTTTAGAATAATTATTATAAATTAAAAGAATTTATTTTGTGAAAAGAATCATTTGTTTAGGAAAATTATCATACCGTAAAATATATTATTTTGGAAAAAGATTATTTCTGATTACAAAGATGCTACTTATAATGTACAATTGTTAGATTTAATTATTTTGACATGCTATGATATCGTTGCACAGGATTGGTTGTATTCATTTATTATTTTCTTATTGTGATTGAGAACCATTAGTAGTTCATGACTTAGTGGCTTTGCGCGTCATGAACAAGACTTAATGATATGTGTGTAGGAGGTGGACCAGAGATCTATTGTAGGCCATGTTTGCTGACTTATAAAAAAACAAGAAGAGTTAGGGTGAGAAAGTCTTGGTTCATGTGATCGGATATGGCTATTGATGTATCTTCTAGGTTCACACCAGTGAATTCGTGTAGTCACTAGGGTTAGTTTGTTGGGCTAAAGTGAATTCGTGTAGTTACTTTAGTCAGTGAATTTGTGTAGTCACCCAGTTTTGCTTGAGTTCGGACCAGACGAAATCAGATTGTGTCTAGTCCTCTGACCGATTCGTGTAGCGGTATTGGATGCACATAGAGGATTCATGAACAATCATTTATCCGAGAATATAAACATTGACTTTATGTGAGATATGGACCAGTGAGCTGTTATAGGATAGTTAGTTACATGACCTCGTTACTAAGATGATTGTGGATTCTCGTGAGATGTGGATTAGTTATTTTTCTTTTTATACATAGATTAGGATTAATATTTAATTATTTATAATTTGAGACATCTGGTATATACATGAGGATTTCCCTGTTTGGATTATTTCGCTCGACGTACTAAGTCTCGTGTTGTAGATTTTTAAGTATTAATTCCATCTTGTTGTATGACCTTGTTACTCGGATGTTTATGGATTCTTCTAATTGTTATACTCTAGTGGTGGACTGCATTTTGATTTGTTAGATTTCTAATCGCACGTTCTATTTCATTTCTGTTGTTGCATCAGTTTTTGTGTTGGTCATTCGATCGTTTCTATTTTTTGTGGGTTCTTGTCGTGTTCTATGCACGCTGACGTACACCTATTTTCTCTGGTGTACGCCAGATTTAGAGGATGAACAGGTCTAGTTTGGAGACACATCCGAGTTAGAGTAGTTTCAGCAGGAGTGCTTTGTAGACCGAGTAGAAGAAAAAGACGAAGCCTAGTATTTCTTTTATTAGTTGATGGTTCCATTTTACTTTTTTAGTTCTTTCCATTCCCGCTTGATCGATGTATTTTATATTCCTTCAGTATTCAGTTGGTTGGATTTGTATCAGGGCATGTTGACCCAAATATTATGTCTGGGATGATATTTTAGTTGTGATATGTATCATTTGGTTATGAGTTGTTTATTATATTCTCGCTACTGTGATCGGGGACCTGTGCCGTCGCTTTATATTGCATGAGGCTTAGCATATTACGTTGAGAATAAATGATTTTTATTTATTCTCCTAAATCTAATACATCGTGGGCTTATTGTAAAACCCTGTATAATTAAATGAGTTTTTATTGTGAAAAATATGTTTAGATCATAGAGGAGTATGATAACAAGTGTTTTGGGATCAAATAAGTATGATTATGTGAGAGAAATCAAGTGGAAAAGACCAGCACACAATAGGTTCATGCACAGCATATTTCTGCTGTGCGGTCGACCGCGCATGGCGGGGCGGTCGACCGCACAACGGCCAGACTATTTTCCTAGTCCGAGTTATTTTAGGTTTTGGGTCGGGTTTGAGAGCTTATATATATATTAATTAATTCGGTAGAGCCTCATCTTCATCACAGAAAACCCTAGCAGCCTCCCCCTACCCTCTTGCAAACCCTAGCTTGTTCTTTAGGTGATTCTTGGAGGATTTTGAGGAGTTCGAGCAAGATCCAGCGGTGTTCAGAGAAGGAGAACCCCCCACCCACAGTTGTTCATCACCCCTCAGGCGAGTTTTATCTCGCCCAACCCTGCACCCAGTTTTAAATATTTTTAAATGATGTTTTTCACGGGTTTTTGTTGAGCCTAACATGCTAGTTTGAGTATAAAAGTTAATCTTTATATTGTATGTTACAAAAGAACATGTAATCTTTATATTGTATGTTACAAAAGAACATGTTTTCACGGGTTTTTGTTGAGCCTAACATGCTAGTTTGAGTATAAAAGTTAATCTTTATATTGTATGTTACAAAAGAACATGTTTTCAGATTAATAAAGATCACCCACGTTTTTCCTAAGTGCAGATATTAAACTGGTGTTTAGTATAATAAGAATTTTGAAAGAAAAATAATTGTTTTCGAAGGTTTTGTCATATATATGCATGTTTTAAATTGTTTCTTTTTGTCTTTAGTGATTAGACTGTTTATATCATGTTCCAGATATGTTAAATCACATGCGTAGGGTTGCTAGTACATATAAACATCACACGAAGATCGAGATCGATTTCAGTTAGAACAAAACCTGAAAATAGGATTTTTCTTTTTCTCGGTCGACCACGGGTGGCGCGGCGGTCGACCGCGCATCGTGCACAGATCGGTTTTTAGCTTCTGTCTTGATCGCGGTCGACCATAGATCATGGTCGACCGTGCATGGCGCGACGGTCGACCGCTGGGGAGCACAGAAACACAGTGAGTTTCTATTCTTAGTGCGGTCGACCGCGCTGGGTGCGGCGGTCGACCGCGAGTCAGTTTTCTGCCCTGTTTTGTTTTGTGCATACGTCGTGTGGCTAGCTAGATTTCAAGATTTATTTAGGATTGTTAAGCAGAGAGAATTGTGTTCATGAGTTGATTTCAGACAGGAGGTTTTGTTTATTTCACCGAGACAGGAGAGTGAATAGTATATAGATGTTTTTAATTTGAAATCCATTGTAGTCCATGTGTTGGACGCATATCTTTTACGGCCCATGTGTTGGACCTTGATCATATAGTCCATGTATGGGACATTTGCTCATTTCAGTCCATGTGTTGGACATGTAGCTTTGCGGCCCATGTGTTGGACCTACGTTATTTATAGTCCATGTGTTGGACCTACCCCATGTGCAGTCCATGTGTTGGGCTTTATCATATTATAGTCTATGTGTTGGACATTGGTTACATGCAGTCCATGTGTTGAACATTCAGTAAATTTTGCCTTATCTAACATATGGTATAGGAAGTTCAAGAGTTGAACCAGTATTCTGATATCCGATAGGATATTTTGAGATAGTTCGAAATGGAGATTTTGCTCCAAGTTATAGTTGGATTTAATAGTTAGCTATTTACAATATGAGCTTATGGAATGGTTGAGACTTTCTCGCACATGTTGTAAATTCCTAAATATCAAACTACCATTTTTATTTTAGATTTGATGTTATGACTATCTATATGTATTATCAGTATTTTTCTATCCAACAAGCCCTTCCCTTGGGGTTGCTTGAGATGTTACTCGCTATAGCGCTTTGATGCTCGTTGTTTTCCCACTTTCAGGTAACGAGCTAGGTGCACGGAGAGCTGTAGCTTGATGGATTTGCTCTAGTTACTACTTATAGATATTTTATTAGCAGATTATGTTTAGGACTCCACGACGACTTGGTTTATGAACATTGAGATGTTATTTCTAGTTTTATAAAGGCAATGTGCCTTATTATCATGTCCTTTGTTCTATGTCGAGACAGTTGTACTCAGTTCAGATATTGTTCCTTTTTCTGAGATTCATTTGATTTATATCAGTGGTGGTTATTTCTTTTAGAATATCTGTTGTTTAATATTTCTGTCGTACATTTTCTTTTGCCTGTTTGTATCTACACCCGTTATTGATTCCACTAGATAGATACTTATTGTGATGGTGAAACATGTTTTTGCACGGTGTTATGCATGGCAGGTTTGACATTTTTGGTTTCACCTCGGAATGCAGCCTTGTTGAAACCAGGGGCGTTACAGTTGGTATTAGAGCTGTAGTTCCAATATCCTTAGGATCATCCTGTGTCGAGTCATGGAGTTAGAATAGAGTTTCTTAAGTTTTATGTATAGAGTCCGCTAGAAATTTCTAGAATGAGTGAGGACGTTATATACACGTATTCAAAAAATTATGAAATTTTTTTTATGATATTAAAAGTATTTGCGTGAATAATATATGATACGAGATCTATATATGTTTTGTTTGAAGACTCATAAACCTTCTCTCATGTGTTCAGATGGCAGGACACAGTAGACCTAGTACCCGAAGAACTAGTCAGGTAGAACCACAGCAGACTCCACCAGAGCCGCAGCAGGCTCCAGCCGAGCCGCAGCAGGCTCCCCAATACTTGATAGACCTGATGGCTCCTATAGCCGCTAGGATAGCAGCTCTTGAGGAGCTTGTGACGAGCCACATCACCCCACCACCACCACCAGTAGTTCCACCACCGGTTGTACTAGCTTTTCCTGTTACGGGGGGTTTTCAGGGGAATTCACCAACACCTACACCACAGGCAGTTGCAGATGAAGCAGTAGAGCAGGAGACTTAGCTCCGTCTGGTGGAGAGATACCAGAAGATGACAGCACCGGAGTTTCAGGGATCGTAAGATTCACTAGCAGCACATAAGTGGAAAGAGGATGTGAGTAACATTCTTGAGATATTGAATGTGACTTCAGTTCAGAAGCAGAGGCTGGCATCTCACAGTCTCAAAGGGGATGCGGGGAGATGGTATCGGTTGTAGTTTACTCCAGATCAGAGGATGACACTCACCTAGGAGGACTTCACCTATTTCTTTGATGAGCAGTTTATCTCATCCGCAACACGGGCTGGGAAAAAACTCGAGTTATCCCGATTGTCTCAGGGGGACTTGTCAGTAGCAGACTTTGAGAGCAAGTTTATGAGCCTGCTTCATTTCACGGGCATGTGGAAAACCGGAGAGCGCCAGGCTCAAATGTTTCTAGCAGGACTTCGCCCTAGCCTTCATCAATACCTCGTTTCTAGGAAGTTTTATTCAGTTCGGGAGGTAGCGGATGCTGCCATCTCTCAGGAGAATGAGTCAGCATTGTTCCAGAAGGACAAAGAGGGAAACAACAAGGATAAGAGCAAGAACAAGAAATCATTTCTAGGACCCCAGCAGTAGCAGCAAGGCCCTCATAGGAGAGGACCTCAGCATGATCAGAGAGCGCCCCAGCAGCGCATTTTTCAGGGTGCATGTTATATTTGCCGTAATATTGGACATAAAGCATTAGAATGTCATACTGCACTAGCAGGAGCCCAGCAAGGGAGAGGGCAGAATCAGCAGCAGAATAGAGCCCAGGGCCGAGGTCAGGGTCAGCAGGCGAGACTAGAGGCACCACCAGTGGTACCGAAGATTGAGGTATAGATTCATGCAGTGCAGGAGGTCCCTCATGGATAGGTAGTTCCATATGCTCCACCTCCAGCAGTGGAGCAGGTTCAGGCCACCGGTAGGGTCTATGTAGTAGTCTCTCGTGATCATGGAGTGAGCGGGGTCATAGTGGAGCTTCACACTCTTTCATATCTATGTAGTAGTCTCTCTTCCAGCTCGTATTCTTTTCGATTCGGGAGCTTCACACTCTTTCATATCTTGTGCTTTTATGAGTAGACTCCAGCTAGTAGCTCAGCCTTTAGATACTCCTTTGTCAGTTTTCACCCCTTTAGGTGAGATGTCGCTCTTGGAGAGCATTTGTAGGAGTTGTATTGTCAGCTTAGACGAGTCTATGTTTGTTGTCGATCTGTTAGTGTTGAGCATGTTAGAGTTTGATGTTATTCTGGGTATGGATTGGCTATCTTCCTACCATGTCAGTATTGACTGTTTTGCGAAAACAGTTAAGTTGCGGGCATCCGATGGGTCCGAGTTAGTTGTGGCAACCTATCAGGGGAACCAGTTTGCAGAGTCATTACTGGCGTACATCGAAGAGGTGATGCTTCAGGAGCAGAGTGTTGATATATGTGAGACTAGAGTCGTCTCGGATTATCAGGATGTTTTTCAGGACATACCTGGGTTACCTCCTGTGAAAGAGGTTGAGTTCTGTATTGAGTTACAGCCAAGCACAGCCCAGATATCCCGAGCACCCTATCGCATGGCACCTGCTGAGATGAGAGAGCTGTAGACCCAGTTGGATGAGTTGTTAGCTTAGGGCTTTATTCGTAGGAGTCATTCTCCGTGGGAAGCGCCGGTCCTCTTCGTGAAGAAGAAGGATGGTAGTATGCGATTGTGTATCAACTACCGTGAGTTGAACAAGGTCACTATCCAGAATAGATATCCTTTGCCTCAGATTGATGACTTGTTCGATCAGCTACAGGGAGCGTAGTATTTCTCAAAGATTGATCTTCATTCTAGTTATCATCAGTTGCGGGTCCGGGAGATGCATATTCCCAAGACCGCCTTTTTGACTCGATATGGGTCCTTTGAGTTTCTGGTTATGCCATTTGGGTTAACCAATGCACCCGCGATATTCATAGATTTGATGAACCAGGTCTTCCGTCCATTTTTGGACCAGTTCGTGATTGTGTTTATCGATGATATTCTTATCTACTCGAGATCGGAGACGGAGCACGAGCAGCATCTACGTTTGGCTTTGAAGACCTTGCGTGAACATCAGCTATATGCTAAGTTTAGCAAGTGTGAGTTTTGGATTTCTGAGGTCAAGTTTCTTGGCCATATTGTCTGCAGAGAGGGCATAGCGATAGACCCAGCTAAGGTTTCAGCAGTGCTTGATTGGGAACCGCCGAAGACGGTTATCGAGATTCGTAGCTTTTTAGGCTTGCCCGGATATTATAGGAAGTTCATTCAGGACTTTTTGAAGATTGCAATACCACTCACATGCCTTACGAAGAAGGGTGTACAGTTCACTTAGAGCATGGAGTGCTGGAAGGCCTTTGATACCTTAAAGGTTAAGTTGACTACAGCGTCGGTTCTTACCATTTTGAGCAGTGACAGGAGATTTGTTGTGTACATGGATGCATTGTTAGCTGGTTTGGGAGGTGTTCTGATGCAGACTCAGAGAGTAGTAGCATATATTTTACGGCAGTTAAGGGTACATGAGCAAAACTACCCCACTCATGATTTAGAGTTAGCAGCGGTAGTATTCGTACTGAAGGCGTGGAGACACTACTTATATGGAGTTCAGTTCGAGCTTTTCACAGACCATCAGAGTTTAAAGTACCTTTTCTCATAGAAGGAACTTAATCAGAGGTAGCAGTGATGGATTGAGTTTATCAAGGACTACGAGTTTTCGGTTCAGTATCATCTGGGGAAGGCGAACGCCGTGACAGATGCTTTGAGTAGGAAGCGTCGACATCAGATTGCGGCTTTGAGGTGCTCATTGTATAAAGATCTTCTCACCCTTAGTCGGTTCGAGTTTAGGCCAGAGATTAGCGGGACCAGCGCATACTTGGGAGCTATTTCAGTATACCCTTCTTGGAGGGACAGAGTAGTTAGAGCTCAGTTAGAGGACTTTTGGATTCAAATTCGGAAGGAGGAGATTGCCAAAGATCCCAAAGATAATTAGACCATTGGAGCAGATGGAGGACTTCGGATGAAGGGTCGATTAGTTATGCCGGCCAGTGTGGAGCTGAAGAAGGAGTTGTTTGATAAAGCATATCGTACTCGGTATACAGTGCATCCAGGAACCACCAAGATGTATAAGGAGGAGACACTTCTGGTGGAGTGGCATGCGTAGAGACATTTCAGATTATGTGGCTAAGTGTTTTACCTGTCAGCAAGTGAAGGCAGAGCACCAGAGACCAGCAGGGACACTTCAGCCTTTATCCATTCCAGAGTGGAAGTGGGCGGACATTTCTATGGATTTCATTGTAGCGTTACCGAAGTCAAAGAAGGAGAATGATTCAGTTTGGGTAATAGTGGATTGGTTAACGAAGTCGGCACATTTTATTCCGGTGAGGACCACTTATACCGCCGAGACATATGCGAGGATATTTATTCGGGAGATAGTTCGACTTCACGGAGTTCCAGATACGATTGTATCAGATCGAAGATTAGTGTTTACCTCGCACTTTTGGAGGAGTTTTCAGGATTCATTCGGCAGCAAGTTATTGCACAGCAGTGTATTTCACCCTCAGATGGATGGCTAGACTGAGAGGGTGAACCAGGTGTTGGAGGACATGCTGAGGGTTTGTGTTATTGATTTCTAGGGTAGTTGGGAGGATCATATTCCGTTGATAGAGTTTGCCTATAATAATAGTTATCAAGCGACGATTGGTATGGCTCCATATGAAGCATTATACGGATGGCCTTGTAGATCCCCTATAGGTTGGACAGAGCCGGAGGATAGCTTGTTGCTTGGACCAGAGCTGGTGAGGCAGACTACCAAAAAGGTAGTAGTGATTAGGGAGCGTATTTTAGCCGCTCAGAGTCAACAGAAGAGCTATACAGATCATAGACGGCGACCGTTAGAGTTTCAGGAGGGAGATTTTGTCATGCTGAAGGTATCGCCGATATGTGCAGCGATTTGGTAGACGGGGAAGCTTGCCCCGAGATATGTTGGCCTTTTTCGGATTGTTGAATGAATTGGGGTTGTTTCTTATAGACCTAGATCTTCCAGCATCGATGTCTAGTGTGCATGACGTATTTCACATCTCTATGCTCAGGAAGCACCTTCATGATGAGGAGAGACAGCGAGTATTAGATGCTCCGGAGATCGAACTTCGGGATGATTTGACTACGATTGAGATCCCAGTTTGTATACTTTCTAGAGAAGACAAGAAGCTTAGAAATAAAGTGATTCCTTTGGTGAAAGTCCAATGGAACCGGAGAGGATTTGAGGAGATTTCTTGGGAGCATGAGGAGGATATGCGTCGCGACTACCTACACCTGTTTGAGCAGGTAAAATTGTTTGAATTTTGTTTTCTTATGATTTATGATGGTTATGGAATAGTTGTATTTATCTTTAATGCTAGAATGGGGGTATTGATACTTAATCCGTAATCATTTGGGATACATGGTATATATATGGGGGGTTCCTTGTTTGGATTTTTTGCCCGACATACTATTCCCATTTAGTTAGGGATTAAGGTGCAAGTATTTACATTCTAGACTGTTAATCTTAAATACCGCTATGTTCATATCTGAATAGTTATGCTATGAGATGTTATGATTCTCTCGTATTATTAATGCTTGTGAGTCGATTTCGAAATTTCGAGGACGAAATTCTCTTAAGGGGGGAGAATGTAAAACCCCGTATAATTAAATGAGTTTTTATTGTGAAAAATATGTTTAGATCATAGAGGAGTATGATAACAAGTGTTTTGGGATCAAATTAGTATGATTATGTGAGAGAAATCAAGTGGAAAAGACCAGCACACAATAGGTTCATACACAGCAGATTTCTGTTGTGCGGTCGACCACGCGTGGCGCGACAGTCGACCGCACAGCGGCCAGACTATTTTCCTAGTCCGAGTTATTTTGGCTTTTGGGTCAGGTTTGAGAGCTTATATATATATTAATTAATTCGGGAGAGCCTCCTCTTCATCACAGAAAACCCTAGTAGCCTCCCCCTACCCTCTTGCAAACCCTAGCTTGTTCTTTGGGCGATTCTTGGAGGAATTTGAGCGAGATCCAGTGTTGTTCAGCGAAGGAGACCCCCCCCTAATGACCTTATCCACAGTTGTTCATCACCCCTCAGGCAAGTTTCATCTCGCCCAACCCTGCATCCGGTTTTTAATGTTTTTAAATGATATTTTCACGGGTTTTTGTTGAGCCTAACATGCTAGTTTGAGTATAAAAGTTGATCTTTATATTGTATGTTGCAAAAGAACATATTTTCAGATTAATAAAGATCACCCACGTTTTTCCTAAGTGCAGATTTTGAACTGGTGTTTAGTATAACAAGAATTTTGAAAGAAAAACAATTGTTTTCGAAGGTTTCGTCATATATATGCATGTTTTAAATTGTTTCTTTTTGTCTATAGTGATTAGACTGTTTATACCATGTTTCAGATATGTTAAATCACATGCATAGGATTGCTAGTACATATAAAGATCACTCGAAGATTGAGATCGATATCAGATAGAACAAAACCTAAAAATAGGATTTTTCTGCTTCGCGGTCGACCATGGGTGGCGCGACAGTCAACCGCGTATCATGCACAGATCGGTTTTCAGCTTCTGTCTTGATCGCAGTCGACCGTACTGGGTGCGACGGTCGACCATCGATCGCGGTCGACCGTGCATGGCGCGGCAGTCGACCGCTGGGGAGCACAGAAACACAGTGAGTTTCAATTCTTAGTGCGGTCGACCGGGCTGGGCGTGACGGTCGACCGAGAGTCAGTTTTATGCCTTGTATTGTTTTGTGCATATGTCGTGTGGTTGGCTAGATTTCTGGATTTATTTAGGATTGTTAAGCACAGAGAATTATGTTCATGAGTTTATTTCAGACAGGAGGTTTTGTTTATTTCACCGAGACAGGAGAGTGAACAGTAGATAGATGTTTTTAATTTGAAATCCATTGTAGTCCATATGTTGGACGCCTATCTTTTACGGCCCATGTGTTGGACCTCAATCATATAGTCCATGTGTGGGACATTTGCTCATTTCTGTCCATGTGTTGGACATGTAGCTTTGCGGCCCATGTGCTGGACCTACGTTATTTATAGTCCATGTGTTGGACCAACCCCATGTGCAGTCCATGTGCTGGGATTTATCATATTACAGTCCATGTGTTGGACATTGGTTACATGCAGTCCATGTGTTGGACACTCAGTAAATTTTGCCTTATCTAACATATGGTAGACGAAGTTCTAGAGTTGAACAAGTATTCTGATATCTGATAGGATATTTTGAGATAGTTCGAAATGGAGATTTTGCTCCAAGTTATAGTTGGATTTGATAGTTAGCTATTTACAATATGAGCTTATGGAATGGTTGAGACTTCCTCGCACATGTTGTAAATTCCTAAATATAAAACTACCATTTTTATTTAAGATTTGATGTTATGACTATCTATATGTATTATCAGTATTTTTCTATCTAACTAGTGTAGGTGTAATTTTTGATCTCCTGAAAACAGGGAACTTCGTTTGTATTGATAAGAAGGCTTATTACAAACTAATAATCAAATGGTTACAACAGAAGCAGAGGGGAGGCCCTCTTTGTTTAATCGTGGGGACTTTAAGGTAGCTACAGGATGCTTCGCTCGGTACTCGTGCCGAGTTTGCCTCCCTTGGACGATTCGACCGAGGTTGTTGGAGAGCTTCAGTACTCAGTAGAAGCTCAAGGTGAAGGAGTTTGTCTCTTCTGGCTCGCCGGCGATCAGGGCTCGGAGCTAGGAGATGATGTTGTAATGCAAGGGTATGCAGAAAGCCTTTTCCTCTCTTGATTGATCAATCGATCGATCGATCCCAAGTTGCTGAAAGAAGCCTTTTAATAGGAGAGAGACAGTTTGGCTGTTCCTAGAATTATAAGATGTGACCATACATTGTTCAGAGATATTCTGCTGTTCCTCTATGCTGCCAGCGGTCATTCGAGGAGTCGCATGTTGCGTCACGTCACGTAGGAGTGGGAAAGCCCCTCCTCGTACCCGTGACAGCGGCTGCCAGATGCTTGAGTGGATCTGACCAGCTCATCGAGCACCGACGGCTCTTGCTCCCGGTTTGGACGAGTGAGGTAAGCAGCATTTATGAGGGTGCAGGCTGCTCTGGCAGCTATCTGCTTACCCGCGCTGCGAGCCACCGAGAGGACATCTGACGGTCCTGGGGTCTTGTGCCTTCTCTCCTCTCCCTATGTCTTGATAGAGGCGGGAGAATGGACGTCTCGTGTCTGAGTGGGCTCCAGATAGCTTGCTGCGCGCCGACGGCTTCGGTTTTCCATTCTGATGGGTGAGGTGACCCGTATTTATGAGTATGCAGTCCGGTCCGGCGCCTGTCTTGTTCGCTTGAATTGCGGGCGGCCGTCTGACAAATCTGGAGCGCTGTGCTCCCTCCCCACGCATCACGGGAAGTAGGGAAGGTTTGTCCCTGGAAACCCGGCTTTCGACTCACGTAGGTAGACGTGGCCCTCTGTGGGCAGGTTTGGTATATAAGGGCGGATTTAAACCCCTGCGAGCGGATGAGGGCGGATTCGGACCCTTGCGAGCGGATTTGGCTCATGAGGGTGGATTTGAACCCCTGCGAGCAGATTTGGCTCATGAGGGCGGATCCGTTCTACTAGTGGGTCCACGTGACTTGGCACGTGAGGGCCCAGGTGTGCTGTCGAACCTGTTTCATGGCTACACCCCACTCTTCGTCTCCGTGGATGGTCTTGACTTATGGGCGAATTTGTTTGCTAGTCCGCCGCGGTAATTTTTACCGTCTACAAGACCCCCTTCAAAGTTTTTAGACCAAAACCGGCTTACGTGTGGTCTGGAATACTTTAAATAAAGAAATTTTGGGCGGATCAAGTGCCTTAGGATTTTTAGCAAATTCTCAGCTATCAACGGATTTGATCTGCCTTTACCGATTACCGTTTGAATCGGGCTAGCCATACTATTCCCCTCAGTATGATGAGTTGTCGAGTGGTTTTTCTTAGGCTTAATGCTAAGATTTCTACTCTGACCCCTAGCCGCCTGGGGCGCGGGTCTAAACAAAGTCACTTCGTTGATTTTGAAATTTTGGGCAAATCGCCTGTTTCCCAAGGGTGGGTGAGTCACGCAGGCGAAGCTGGGCTTTGATGGCGAAATTTTTGACTGTCTTGCGGATTTCATTCAAGTTTTTTTTTGTCGTCGAGGCCTTTCCCTCGGGCGAAAGTAGGCCTAATGTGAGCAAGCCACGTGTCCATCGGCGGGGCTTCGTGCCTTTCCAGCTAAGGCGGCACGGCTTTATCGTGATTCGACAGTTCGACGTCCACTCCGTGCGCCTCGTTCTGATCGTGGCCGTGGTTTTCGAATCTAACCGTCGGATGCTACCGCCAATCTCGGTTCTTTCAATGTACCAAAGGTGATCTGGGCCGTCGAATTTGATCGTGGCCACGTCTCTTGTCCGTTTGGGTTTTCGCCTTTCGAGGGCAATCGAGACCACGTGGACAACTCCGCCCTTTTAAACCAGTCATTTTCCTCCTTAGGGAGTTGCCGTGCTCTCGAATCTTAAAAAACAGACTTCCAAGGAAAGAACTCCCGCTTCATCCTTCAATGGCCCCAAGATCTAAGAGGTGCAAAGTGAGGGGCGCAGGCCCCGGACGCTATTCCGACCGTCTCTCCACCGGCATGCCTGCCAGTGCTCCGGAGCCGCGCTCAGGTAAGTCGATGGGTTCGCTGGACGACCCCATGTAGGTTCTAGGCGTCGGATTGAGGGTCGCTCATTATCCCGAAATCCCGCCGTCCTTTGGTAGCTTCCCCAATTTGGGGTAGAGTTAGCTTTATTTGCCTTTAGAGGGTGATTTCTCTCTCCGTGGGCGAACTCAACCTTTAGCAGGAAGGAGGTGAACTCGCTTTTCGATAGGCGAGTTCGGCCCTTTCCTGATAGAGAGGAGTGTTGTCTGTGCGGATAGACTTTGCTCGAAGTGGGTTTCCCCTTTCGACAGGCGATTTTGCCCGTCCCTGTTTGATGGGCGACTTTGCCCTTACAACGGATTTTGTTCTGATTGAAATTTTCTTTCTTGCAGCGACTTTTTCGGATGAGGCTTTTCCGGAGGGTGTGGCCGTTGGCCACGCCGGTGGTACGAACTATACGGCACCTCCTCGATTTCCCTCTTTGGCTCCAGTACCCACGTTCACCGCCGATAAGCCAAATGGCCTGATAAAGAGGGTTACGGACGGTCATCACTTAACACTACGCGAGCTGACGACCGACGCGGCGCTGACAGATGATGCCAGGGCGGAGCTGCCAAAACCTCAGTTCTTATTTGGCGATGCGATGACTGATCCTTCCGTTCTGCTGCTTAAAGAGGGCAGATGGTTCCGCACGGTAGAGGGGACTCGTTACTACCTTCCCAACATGCCGAGAGGGTTCTCGATTGTCGAGCTACGATCCCTTGTGGTTCCCCGGGTGATGAACTGGGACTTGACCCCAACTCAGGACGGGGTCACTTGTGGCGTCTTTACGGGCTCCACGGCTGGGTATGGAATGGAGAGTTCATGCAAGCGCGTGACGGGTCTGCGCCCTGGCTTACTGTCCGCTGAACCGCCTACGGGAGAGTTAACAGCGGTGGCGGAGACCTTCCGTCACCGCTTCTTCCGAGCCGGTGGGAGCTTTCCCCCGAAGGACTTCAGAGCCCCGGGGTGGGTCTATTCTGCACCCGGTAGCGACACCTGGTGGTCCAAGATCACCGACTATGTTCTGGCCGAGAACGCTGACCTCAAGAACACTGAGCTGTATGTGGCCATCGAAGCCACTCGACATGGTTTGCGGATCAACGCTTCTCAGTTCCACAGCATCCTGGAACTGTATTGTGCGGAAAGCGGCACATTCTTCACCCCGAACGGTGAGCTTGGCATCACCACTCACGAGATGTACGACGTGTCGGGGCTGCCTCTGGGAGACTTTCCTTACGAGGAGTACATCCCCGATCAAGATGAGATCGATCAACTATCAAATCATTCGCCTTTGGCGGTTGAAACTCTGTGGGAGTTACTCTGCCACTATCACATCTGCCTCGGTATTTTAGGGGCAGCGGATCATAAAGGGAAGAAGAAGAGAACTCCGGGGATCAGCCACAAGAATTGGGCTGATTATCTGTTCCCGGGGAACGATGTCAAGGGGAAGCCTGCTCTCCCGTTAGGCGAATGCGACCAATCCGAAGTGGAGGCGAGGACCGCTGAAGAGGGAAGCACCATGACTCTTGACCGTGACGAGGGCGGGTTTAAGTCTGGTACGGTCCTCCACTCATTTCATCATCAGGCGAAGTCCCCCATCTCCGGGAAGGCTCTGTTCGCGGGGTACCTCATGTTATGGTTGAAGAGGTGCGTAATCCCCACTCACTCTTTCGAGGCTCTTCCTGTGGAGGTCGTGTATCCGGCGGTTTGCTTAGCTCACGGGAAGTCCTACTCCCTGGTATCAGCGATGATAGCGTGCATCCATCGGGGGCTCCGCACTCTGACGGCCCAATTCTACCGTGTGTCGGTCCTCGATGAGGGGGAAGGAGAGGTTGTCAGAACCCTTAATCCTAGGGTGGGGTTGCCATACACTTACCTAATGGCATGGTTCGTGTACCACTGCGAATGTCTGATGAGCGCCCCGGCGACGCTCCAAGGCGACAAGTTCGTCCCCTTCGTCCAGCGCTTGGAGAGGTGCTCCTGGAAGTGCAAGGACATCCCCGATGCACGGAAGATGCTCTCCCACTTCGGGCATTATAATTTTCGCCGCTCCTTCCCTTATTTCAGTGGGGGAGGGTATGGAGAATCTCTCAGGGATGCACCGACGGCGGATCATTACACAGTTCTCCCTCGCGACGCCTTTCGCTGGTTGGTGAACATCCGGCCGGGGTACCACGTTTTACGAACGGGTTCTACGTGCTATCTCGAGTCGTATATCCCTTGCAGGTTCGCCCGCCAGTTTGGGTACGACCAATTGTACATGGTCAACGCCAATCCCCATCTGCAATTTGAAGGAGGGCTGGTGGACGGAGCTCGGGGATGGTTCTGGACTCACACTAGCGGTACCAATGCCCGCTTTGAGCTACCCGCGAAGGATCGTGATTTGCACCACACGCTCTCGTATTGCCGGTGGTATCGGGGTGCCAGCGCCAATCCCACTGACTTCTGGTTTCAGAGCTCGTGTCTGGCGGAGCACGGGCGTCGTCCAAGGGGAGCTGCCCGTCCTTCGAGGCGGAGGGGCCCTGCAGCTGCTAAGGAGCGGCTCGTGGAGGATCTTGCAGAAGACCCTGAGGGTGAAGATGCGGGTACAGATGAATCCATGGCGCCCGAGACACGGGTTCCTCTTCCCAGTCTTCCATTGGATCCTCATGGCGAGCGGAGGGAACCTGTTGAGTTAACCCAGGCGAGTAAGCGCCTGGAGAAAGCCCGGAGCGTGATCGCTGGGCGCATGGGGATGCCTCTCCTATCTCCGAGCAGTTTGCTGCTTTCTAAGCGGCAGCGGGAGGCGGCTGAAAGTTCTGGAGCAGAAGTGGCCAAGAAGGCCCGTAGCGAGGGGACGGCGGAGGTTACTCCCCCTATCGTGTCGGAGGCGGTCCCGAGAGACACCCCTCCGAGGCCTGATGTGAGACCGCCGGCGGGGGCCTTGACGACCCCTTCGTCAGCGCCCGGAGGTAACTTTCTAGTGTGATAGTTTAGTGCACGAAGTCAGGCGTACACCCTCTGATTGTTGATTTTGGATCTGTGCAGGTACACTCGAGCGAGTGATCTCCATCCCTTCTGACGAGGAGGAGGAGAGTGGAGACAAAGGAGAACTCGGGGGTTCAGGTAAGCGTAGGCTTTAGCGTTTGTTAGCCTTTCCATGCTAGGATTTTTTTGTTACCGTTCCCTTTACATTCGTAGCCGAACTCCCTCACGCAGCTGCTGGCAAGGAGGATTCCCCCACTTGGGCGGGTCACTCAGCCTGATCAGAGGCAGGTGATGACGACGCCTTGATCCATGAGGCGCTGTCGAGCGAAGAGGAAATGTCGGCTCATGCGAGCCAGCAAGAGGGGACCTTCACCCTCGAGGGGGCACCGATTGGGGGCGAATCCCCAACGCGAGAGCCTCCTATTCAAATGGGGACAACTGCTGGGCTGGTGGCCACTTCCTCGCCTGTGGTGACTAGCGAAGCCACGACCGCCACGCTGATGGCGTCGGCGGTTACACCGGCTTTGGCGGCTCCCATCGCTGTTACTGTGGTCATGACCACGAGCACTTCGATCGCAACTTTGCTTTCGGCAGAGGAGGTCACTCTCTCTCCCTTGGAACGCTTGCGAAAGAGGTAGGTGACGCGAACCCTGACTAATTTCCAAGACCCTTTGGCCGACTACATCAAGCTGGCCTTGGAAGAAAGTTGCCCTTTCGAGGAGTTTAAGGAGGATCTCGAACGCGACGTGCTTTTCCTACTCAAGAGGCTTGGCGCCACTATGGCAAAGCCCTATTTTTGGCGTCTGAACGAGGTGGAGGAGGCTGTCCAACAGTTGTTCGCCCTCCGTGCAGGAAGCTCCACCCTTGTTGATCTCGCCTCCCACGAAGTTCGAGTAGCCATGGCAGATCGCGATCGCCGTATAAATGAGACTTTGTTGCTGGAGACAAAGTTATCAGCAGAGTTGGAACAGGCCAAGGCCGAGGATGCACGAGTGGCTCATGAGCAACAGACGGCCGACAATCGCCTCTGCCGACTCTCTTTCGAAATAGAGAGGCTGAAACAGGTTATAGCTGACGCACAGGCTTCCCTGGCCGTTCAAGAGAAGGCTCGTGATCAGGTGGCAAAGGAGCTGGAGGGTATTGAGTCTCGTCGGCAATTGGTCACTGATTCCGTCGAGGAGAAGGATCGAGCTCTCAAGGATGTCAAAGATACCATTCAGGACTTAATCTCGCGCACAGAGGAAGATCTTCGTCGAGAGGTCCTAAGGAGGCTTGAACTTCTCCATGCTGGGGAAATTCGTGAGGCAGAGCTGCGATTGAGAGCCTTGTAACTTGCCTTTGATTTCCTGTTTGTAATAGGACCCCTTTTTTTTAATGGAATAATCCTTTTGTCTCGACTATTACTGCTTGTGTGCATACTATATATATATATTTTTTTTTTGTGCACTAGTTGGCGTTTGTCGCGGGGAACTCTCACCGACAGATTTTGGTTACAAACTCGTTCCGCCTGTAGGCGAATTTTATCTGAGGGTGAATCCGCAGTCGTTACACTAACCACGACTTCGGTTACGGGTGGGCCCAGGTTTTAGCGGGTCGTGAGCTTACCCACGTGCACGTCAGTTACGGAGACGTGGACGTGCCGTATCACATTAATTGCGGTGCAATGGGTCTCTTCGTCCTACACGCCCGATCCGGGCCGTTGGTTAGAGATCGTGCCCAGGAACTGCCGAATCTTGACTGCTTATAGGGAATCCGGATTATTCGGCCTTACCCTCAACTGTTCGGGCCTGAAGGGTCCAATCGAGCCGTATATAACTGCCTAGGGTCGGGGTATTTTAGTACTCCTCCCCCCGTCAAGAAAAGACCAAAGTTTTCTTATCGTCTTTTTCAGAGAAGACATCAATTTCTCTTGCATCTTTCAGATAGCGCCGAAGGTGAAGAGGGTTACTTCGAAGAAAAGGAAGGAGGCGTCTTCTTCGGGCGCAGCGGAAGCCGTTGCTGTCGAAGGTATGTCTTTAACCCAACCCTCACTCAAGCATGGATTGGTATTTCTCGCCTGATTCCCCCTTTCACGCTGTCGCTGTGCTTCACAGCCCATGATGATGTGCCGCCTCCTGAGGAACATGAGGCCGAGCCTATTCTGATATCTGACGACGAACCTGAGAGCTCGGCGACTTCTCCTGCCCCTGGCCCTGCTCCGCAGCCAGGAACGGAACCTTGCCTCGAGGTTACACCCATCGCGATGCTCACCCCAGGTCAAGAGCCCGCTCCTCCCTGTTCCTTGCCCCTGCAGGCTCGCGTTGAAGAGTTCGAGAATGTGGTGAGGCAAGTGATTTCCCTTGTCAATCTAGGCATGGGAAGTTTTGACGGTTTCAGGCAATCTCTCCTGGACCGCGTGGTCGACTTTCGACGGTTGGACGAAAACCGGCTTTCCACTCGTTGTATGCAGGCGCTCCGTCTCTTGGAGTCGCGCATGATAATGTTAGAGTCACTGCTACGAGAAGGCCCGGACGTGGAATCTTGCTTGGCTTACCTCAGGCGTCTGGAAGCTCAGGAACAGGAGGTCCGTTCCAAAGAAATCGCTGATTTGGAATCCATCGCCGATTTTTGGGTGAGTCAACAACGCTTGTTGGAGGAGCAAATTGTCGACCTCAATCGCACAATGGCTCGTCTGAGAGCCGAACTGGGACAGGCGGAGACGAATTGGAAGGGGCTCCAGTCTGATGTCGTAAAGGTCAACAGGAACGTTGAGGCGGAAAAAGACGCTGCCGCCAGGTCGAGCTCTGAGGAACGAATCAGGAAAGAGGCCGAGGACAAGGCTCGGGAGGACCACGCGAGGAGGGTGGCAATGGCCAAGGAAGACATTTCTTCTTTTAGTTTGCCTGATTGAGATTTCAACTTTGTACCTGTGTTTATGACATTTTGCTTGTTTGTTTTGCTTTTGAAACTATGCCATGACTTGTGAAGTCATGACTTTGTCCAAATGCATTGTCTTAGTGAAAAAGTGGTGTATGTTCTATCTTTCGAACATAACATTATGACTTTCTTAGCTATTAAATCATAACTTTGTTCAAATGTACTGTCTAGAAGCATCTGATGAAGTTTGTGTTTTTTTTTCATGCTTCCTTTGGATGTATCACTCTCCAGTATTTCTTTGGCATGGCCATCAGCGATTTCAGGTGGCACCCCTTGGGCGAAGACTCAACTCGAATACGGGCCGGTCTAAATGATGGTGAATTCGCTGGGAGAGTCGTATTAAACCGCTGGCGAGTTCGCTTGAAGGTTAACTTTGACTGTTGGGAAAAATCAAACCATAGGCGAAACCCCAGTGTTGGCGGATTCGTGTTGAGGATAACCCTGGACGCTGGCGAGTTTAGAATGCAAGCGGAACTTTCGAAAGGGCGAGTTTGCGTTGTAGACCCAACTCAGCCTCTGGCGAGCTTAGGTTGTAGGCGAAACCTCGTGCCACGCGTCTCTTAGAGGGCCCAAATGCTTGCCAGCTAGGGCTTTAAAGACGTGTCAATGCTCATTAATGGCGAAGTGACAGAACGCCTCGCCTCTTGGGCTTCATCCGATCGGTCGGTTCGGGTCTCGAGAAGCATGGCCTTGAATGGCGTTGAGCTCGAAGCGCCGCAGGGCATCTGGGCCGTTCGATTGCTCGAGGGAAGAGATCTCGACCGTTGTATCTTCGGCTATATCTCCCGTACTCTCCATCTTTTCAGTCACGTTCCTTCCTCTTCGAGAAAAGCTCGCTAGATGAAAGACCGCTGCCGTAACTTCTCCGCTCATAGCCTCCGACTCTGACCACAGCACCTCCGAGGAGGTTGGCTCTTCCGCCACCATCGTCAACGTCGACGCTCCACCTGCTTCCCCGGTGAGCTCAGTCCAGGGGTCCTCCGCTCCGGATCCCGTGGCTCACCCCGCCTTCGTGCCCCTCCAGAGGCTGGAGGGTTTGGTGCAGGGGATCGCCATATCGATCGGCGTGGGCGACGAGCGGTACTTCGATGCGATTCCGCTCGTGGAAGCGGGCTTAAGGGAGATCCGTCAGGCGGGCGGTATCTCGCTCGCACGTCAATGCGAGCGGGAGCTCCAGCGGGTAGAGGGGTGGATGTACCGCCTCGATGAGCTGGCCTACGACAATCCCTCCGACGTGCCAACGCCCCTCTCCCTACGTCTCCTGCTCGAGCGCGAAGAGCGGGTGAAGCAGATTCGGGCGAAAGAGGCCGAGCTCAGACGTCTGCGGAAGCGACACCAAGCGGTTCTGGACCGGATGGACACTTACCTGGACAGGGCTTTCTTCGAGGACGCTAGCTCTCTTCGCGGCGAGGCAAGGCTACGGGAGCGCGAGCGTGAGGCGAGGAGGCTCAGCGAGGCCACCGGGGCGGTGGAGAGGGCGCTCCAGCTTCTTCACCAGGAGGAAGAAGACAGCAAGGCGGATTTAATCAGGCGGCAGCAGAAGCAGAAGAAAAGGCGAGGATCCAACGTGAGGCGGATCGCGCGAAAGCCAAGGCTAAGATTGGCTCCTTCAGCTTGCTGAAATTCTTGTAATGCCCGTGCTTGTTTAAGTCTTTCCTTCTTCTCTTTTTTTTTTTTTGTAATTTGGTTGATGCTGGTTGCATCGCAACCTTAAACATTATATGTGTAACTTTGGCCTGTAATGGCCCTGTGTTTTGGTTATTCTTCGTTTTATGTGCACCATTTCATCTCTTTTCTGATGTGGATACGTGCTTGGCTTGCTTTGTTTTCTAGTCGAGCCCACTTGTGTCACTTAACATTGGGGTGAGGATGCTCGTGCCTTGGACTTGGC
>BQKN01064978.1:446578-460479 GCA_022839385.1 Asparagus kiusianus | reverse complement strand
CCCCCCCCCCCTTTTTTTTTGGCTATCTGTGGCATGAGGTCAGGTCAGACCTGTCCTTCACGTTGCAGCTTTGGTAGGATTAAGAGGGCAACACTTAGCCCTAAATCAGGAGTGGTTGCTCGTGCGTGCGACCCCCTGATGTCTCCAACGCTTGACTTGCCAGTTCGGCGGGTTGTCGTTCGGAGGCATTGTCGGGTGTGACGCCCGTCGAGCCGCCCTTGATAGCTATCATCGCCTACGAGGGTGATGACGGCGGTGATAATCGAGTCGTTCAGGGATGTAGGAATATGACGAGCGATCGTTGAAGGAGCCCTCGCGTGGTGGGCTGCTACCCATCAGTTACCCTAAAGGAATATTAGGATAGCTGGAATAGGTAAAATAGTTCAGGGACGTAGGAGTGTGACTATCGACCAAAGCAATAACACATCGCGTGGTAGGTTATCACTTAGGCTATGCTATTCGTAGGAATAGCGGCGCCAGTCATCGGAGGTAATCATTAACCTGATGAATCTTCGTTGCGATCGGAGCAACTATGGGGTCTTATCATCTCGTTGAGGGAGACTGATAAGTCGGTTCGATAACCGAGTTGTTTGCCGCGATATGAGCGACTCTCGTGGATTCGCCGTCTTATTGGGGAAGATTGGCGAATTGACTTCTGAGTATGCCGCGATATGAGCGACTTTAGTGGACCGCCATCTTATTGGGGAAGATTGGCGAATTGACTTCTGAGTCTGCCGTGATATGAGTGACTTTAGTGAATCCGCCATCTTATTGGGGAAGATTGGCGAATTGACTTCTGAGTCTGCCGTGATATGAGCGACTTTAGTGGATCCGCCATCTTATTGGGGAAGATTGGCGAATTGACTTTGAGTCTGCCGCGATATGAGCGATTTTAGTGGATCCGCCATCTTATTGGGGAAGATTGGCGAATTGACTTCTGAGTCTGCCGCAATATGAGCGACTTTAGTGGATCCGCCATCTTATTAGGGAAGATTGGCGAATTGACTTTTGAGTTTGTCGCGATATGAGCGACTTTAGTGGATCTGCCATCTTATTAGGGAAGATTGGCGAATTGACTTCTTTCAGAGGTCTTTCGTAAAGTAGAGACAGTTTAACCTCATGCACCAATTGGAGGGGGGGTGAGGACCAGTTTAGACTCATACACTCGTGGGAGTTGGGGAAGAAGGACTAAGGGTAGTACTTCTTCAGATACTTACCGTTGATGGGCATCATGATCTTATCGCCATTAGGCTTGACAAGGCGATAGGCGCCATTCGAGTAGACTGTCTCTATTACGAACGGTCCTTCCCATTTGGGCTGAAATTTGCCCTTCTTCATGGAGGTGAGAATCATTGGTCGGTGAATGGCCAGCACTAGCTCTCATTCCTTGAAGGCTCGGCGCCTAACTTTCTTGTCGAAAGCCTTAGCCATCCGGGCTTGGTAGAACTCGATGTCCTGTTGAGCTTCTAAACGTTTATCGTCTAGTGCTTCAAGCTCGGCGAGTCGTTGTCGATGGTTGTCTTCCACCGTCATTCCCGTTGTCAAGGCGACGCGGAGGGACGGGATCTGAATTTCTAATGGCAATACGGCCTCACAGCCGTATACCAATGAGTAGGGCGTGTGGCCAGTCGGTCTGCGAACCGTTGTGCGATACGCCCACAAGCTTTCGCCAAGTTTTTCGTTCCAGTCGCGTTTGCTGGTGGAGGTTAACTTGGTCAAGATTTTGATGACTGTTTTGTTGAAGGCCTCGGCCAAGCCATTTGCCGATGGTTATAGGCCGTGGAGGAGAGGTTCTGTATTCGGAACTTGTCGCAGAACCTGGTGAATGCATGGCTGACAAATTGCGTACCATTGTCATGAATGATACGTCGGGGTACGCCGTATCGGTAGATAACATAGTGTTTGATGAACTTAATCACGTCGTTAGTCTTGACTTCTCTCAAGGGGATGGCTTCGGCCCATTTAGAGAAGTAGTCAGTGATCGCGAGAATGAAGCGATGACCTCTTGCTGATGGAGGGGATATTGGTCTGACTATGTCCATCCCCCATGCCTCGAAAGGCCACGAAGCCTTGGTTGCGTGCAGGTCTTCAGGCGGCTGATGCATGTAGTTGGCGTGAATCTGGCACTCATGGCAACGCTTCGCGTAGATGACCGCGTCGTGGACCATCCCACGCCAGAAGTAGCCTATCCTTCGCAGGCGATCCCAAAGTTTAGGTCCGGGCTGGTAGGCCCCGCAAACGCCGTCGTGGGCCTCACGCAGAGCCTCTTGTGCCTCCATTTTTGAAAGGCATCGGAGCAACAAGCCGTCGTACGACTTTCGATACAACGTCTTGGTGGTTGAATCATAGTAGAATCTTATAGCACGTCTCCGAACAGACTCCCGCTCCTTTGCATCTTTAGGCAACACACCGTATAGGACGTAATCGATGATCGGGAGGCGCTAATCCTCAGCGCTAGGCTGATCTGGGGCTTGGTGGGTGGCGTTTGCTTCTGGAGCATCTTTCAATCGAAAGAGCCTCCTGCTCGCCACCGTGACCCATTGGGTTGTCCCTAACGGTTGAGCTAGGTTGGCTGCCAAAGAGGCGAGCGCGTCCGCATGTGTGTTCTTGGATCGCAATACGTGTTCAATGCGGAAACTCTCGAACGATTCCACTAGCTCGATAGCCGCTTTGTGGAGGGGGATTAAATCATCATTCCTAACTTCGTACTCACCGGTCATCTGTTTGACGATGAGTTGGGAGTCGCCGTAGGCCTCTAGATGCCGTATCCCTAGCTCTTTCGCTAACTCGAGTCCGATGAGTAACGCATTGTACTCAGTCACGTTGTTGGTGCACGACTCTGTCAGAGAGAAGGCTCGGGGCAGCACATGGTTATGCGGAGAAGTGAGGACTACCCCCACTCCCGCAGCAATAGAGCCATCCGTAGCTGCGCGAGACGCGCTGTCGAAGAACATCTGCCACAGCTCCGGTAACGAAGTTACGTTAGCTTCGGGCGGTTCATCTGGCAAATCTTCAAATAAGTCGGTCTTTGACCCCAGTGGGTGACTGGCCATGAGATCACAGATGGCCTGTCCCTTGACGGATTTTTAGGGCATGAAGTGGATATCATACTAAGAGAGGAGAAGAGCCCACCTAGCCAGGCGCCAGTTCAACGCGGCGGGTTGTGTCATGAAGACCCGAATAGGGTTTATCCGGGAGATGACATGGATTGTCTGGCCGACCAGGTAGTGTCGCATCTTTTGGATGGCGAATACCAGTGCCAAATATTCTTTTTCGACCATCGGGTACCGTTGTTCAGCCCCTTGTAGGGTCCTACTCAGGTAGTAGATGCCCTGCTCATGGCCCGCATCATCATTTTGTGCCAAGAGAGCACCCAGATAATGCTCCATGGCCCGGATATAGATGAGGAATGGTCTCCCTGAAATTGGCGCAGCGAGGACTGGCGGATTCGAAAGGTAAGCCTTGATGTCCTCAAAGGCCTTTTGGCAAGACTCGTCCCATACGAAGGAAGTGCCTTTCTTCATAAGCTTGGAGAACGGCTGACACTTGCCCGAAAGGTTTGAGATGAACCTTCGGACGTAAGCCAATCGTCCTTGAAGACCTCTTAATTCTTTAAGATTTCGGGGTGGCTGAAGCTCTCGAATGGCTCGCACCTTGTCTGGATCGATCCAGATTCCTTTCGTCGTGACGACGAAGCCTAGGAATTTACCACTAGACATCCCTAGAAATGACTTCGTGGGGTTCATCTTGAGCTGGTGAGTCCTCATGAGTTCGAACATCGTCCTTAAGTCTTGGAGGTGGTCACCTTTGTGGCGACTCTTCACAACCAGGTCGTCTACATAGCATTCCACCGTCTTTCGCAGGTGCTCTCGAAAGATCGTGCTCATGGCGCGTTGATAGGTTGCACCGGCATTCTTGAGTCCAAAGGGCATGACCGTGTAGCAGTACACCCCCATGGGAGTGCGGAACGAAGTGTGTTTCTCATCTTCAGGGTGCATTTTGATCTGATTATACCCAGAGAAACCATCCATGAAAGACATCCTCTCAAATCCGCACGTGTTGTCGATGATGACATCCGTGATGGGCAAAGGAAATTCGTCCTTTGGGCACGCGGCATTGAGGTCTCTGAAGTCGATGCAGATACGGATTTTATCGTTTTTCTTCAGGACCGGAACAATATTGGCCACCCAGTCAGGATGATGTACCTCTCTGATGAACCCGGATTCAATGAGCTTCTTCACTTCAGCCTCAATCGCCTCCATAATCTGAGGACGAAAGCGCCTCTGCTGTTGTTTGACTGGTTTGGCGTCTGAGCTGATGTTAAGGCAATGCGTGGCGATCCGTGGATCTAAGCCAGGCATGTCCTCGTAATTCCACGCGAAGACGTCGATGTATTCCCGTATGAGGGCGATGAGATCCTCTTTTTCTTGAGGAGGCAGGCTACTGCTGACAAATATGGGTTTGGGATTCGCCTTAGTGCCCATGTTCACCTGGAAGACTTCGTCTTCGGTCGGTGGTTCCCGTTGCTCGAAGCGACTACTCCACTGGGCGTTAACATGGCGATCCCATGTCTCGTCATAAAGTGGAAGTTGTCCATCCTCTGCCATCTCGGCGGGATCCATTGTAGCCATGTTGACTGTAAGGCCATCGAACAGATCCCTCACGCTGACATCCGAGTCCCACACTGAGGTCACCGACGATCGATCTCCTGAGCACGCATAGTCGGAGTCCTCGTTGACGTAACAACACAGGTCTGATGAGGAAGAGGAGTAGCCTAAGCCTCTCCGAGTCCTGTTGAAGTAGTTTGAGGGCTTACCCTTGGGCACGTGGGCAGGTCGGATGACCGTTTTGCGTCCTCGGCCGTAATTCAGGCCCTCTAAACACGTGAGATCATACCCCATGTCGCTCATCATGCGTTTGGCAACTTGGCTGTATTGCGAAAATTAAGGCGCTGGGTCCTCGTCTTCCGACTCGTCCCACATGGTGCATAGGGGACTATCGATTCGGCCGAAAATAATGTCTTTTTGATATTTATCTCGGGCTGGCACAACAAATACGGCTTGCGACGAGTCAATCGGCCGCATCCTCGCGACGTACGACGAGCATACCGGCATGTGCAGGGAGGGATCGTCGCGGAGTTTTGTCCATGAGTCGTTGGGTTCATCGCCCTCAGACGTAGAACAAGACGACACATAAGCAAAGTTGGACTTTTCATTCATGATAATCTTCCCCGCCTGAACAGCGTTGGTTACATGATGACTCTCATAACCGATTACAATTGACTCGAAGTCGTTTAGTATTAGGTTATCGCCGTACTCAGGTTTGCTATCCGCCTCGTTGCCGCTTTCTAGCTCCTCAACTGGCGGTTCGACGGGGTCCTGATACAGCAGAGAGTCTGTGAAGTAATTCTCGACGCCTTTGAAGGGTTGTCTGTCGGCCACTACTATTTTCACACGTTCGTAATCGTCCACATATTTCAAGCATTGGTGAAGGGTGGATGGGACTATTCGATTGCCATGGATCCACGGGCGCCCTAAGAGCACGTTGTAGGAAGGCTCGGCATCGATGACGTAGCAGGTCACCTCCGTCTTCATGTCGCCTATTCGGCATTTCAGGCGGATTTTACCTAGCGGCCGCGTCCCCGTAGCGTTGAAGCCAAAAATGGTCGTGGTGGTCGAGGACAAACGCTTTGGCGGTATCCCCAAGTGCTTGATCAGTTTTAGGGGCACGATGCTCAACGCAGAACCCGGGTCGACTTAGAACCGATCCACTTTCGCCGATCCGACATATCCCATGAAGTACAGGGGTCGATCATGAGACGTGCTCTTGATGAGCATGTCTTCAGGGGTGAAAGTGATGCACGGGACTCGTCTCTCGGAGACTTGGCAGCAGGTCGTGCATTCTCGTTCCGCTTATGCCTCTTTCGAGAAATGGGTGATGAATGCCTCTGAGTCGGCCAAAGCCTCTTGCAGGGCTTCGCGAGTAGACCTGGACAACCGGAGGAGGTCGTACATGGTGATTCTCGCCGGGATGCTTTTCAGTTGTGCGAGCATGTTGAATCGGAAAGGTTGGCGGCTCGAGCTCGGCCTGTCTGGGTTGGGAGGAGTCATCGCGGCTGGCCTCTTAGGAGGTCCTGCCGGGTTCTCTGCCCTCGTGGGATATTCTTTGGTGAATTCCTTTCCTGCCCTCGTGGCGAAGACATTGGTGTCCTCCTCGGAATCGGTAAGGGTGACTATCGCTGCGCTGTCTCTATCTGGAATGGTAGAGACAACGTTGCAATGTTTTCTCTTGGCCTCTTTCGAAGGCCTTGCAGTCCATTGTTCATCGTTGAGAAGGTCTGGGTGGACCCACATTATCTGTCCCGATGGTAGGGTCTGCGGGACCAAGCCCTTCTCTCGCTGGTTGTGAGGGTCATCGTTGGTGATCTTCAAAACCGCCTTGGGGATAGGAACTACCCCGGCCGGAGCTCGAACCTCTGGGAGATTTGTCCCAAAGCTCAAGGTGATCATGTTCGTGGTCACCTGCTTTTGGACTTTCTCCTTCTTCAAGACCCCTACGTCGTAGAGGGCCTGGAGCTTGTCCTTGAGGACGTAGCACTTGGTCATGTGGTGACCAAGGAACCTGTAATAAGCACAGTAGGTCGGGTCGCTGGTTTTGTCTGCCTCCTCGGGCTTCGCGGCCTCCGGCAGTTTGTTTCGACCATTCTTGAGCAGAGTATCAAACATTGCTACCACCTGGTCCTCCTTGAAGTCGTATTGCCGCGGGGGGCATTGCTCGAACTATCGGGGCTTCGACCTTAGGGCAGATTTTGGCGTTGGGGCGGAATCGACGACCATGATCTCCTTTCCTCTCGTTCGAGGGGGGTTCTTTGGCGCAGTCGGCTCTGCAGCTCCCTTCTTAGGCTGTGGCTCTTTGGCCTCTAGCCTCTTGATCATGTTCTCTACCTGTTCACCCTGACGCACCAGCTCTTTCCATGTTCGGGTTTCCACCGCGCCTATTTTGGATAGGATGTGGATCGATAGGTTGTTACGGCACATCTCGATCAGTGTCGACTCGGAGACTTGGTCCCGGCAGTAGACTGATTGGTTCCGAAATCTCTTTACGAAATCGTTAACTGATTCCAACTTTCGTTGTTTTTCGGCCAGGAGGGTGGCCATCGATACTTCCGTGTCGTCGTCGAAGAAGCGGGCCAAAAAGAGCCTTTTGACGTCGGCCCATGATTTGATAGAGCCGGGCTCCAGCTTGCAGAACCATTCAAAGGCCACCCCTTTGAGGGTGCCTATGAATAGTCGCATAAGAATGGCGTCATTCCCCGTAAGGAACCCAGTCTGGGCCATGAAGTAGTAGATGTGCTGAGAGGGCGAGCCCTTGCCGTCAAATTGCACCAAGCTGATCGGCTTGAACTTCGCCGGGTATGGGACTGTATCCCACTCAATGGGGTAGGGACGAACCACCCCCAGCTTATTCATGTTTTGCTGAAGCTTCAGCGCGTTAAGCTGGTCTTGGAACTCATCGAACCTCTTGTCACGGGTACCATCCCCGGTGTGTGACGTCCCTAGCGACGTCTTAGAAGAGTAATCGGATTGCGGATTACTGTTGTCTTCCGTTTCCATCGTCGGACGGTGAGGAGGTACCCACTCTTTATCCCCAGTTCGCCGGGGTAAGGGGCGTTGGACTCTTTTCTTCTTCTTGTTCTTGTTCAGAAGTTGCTTCATCATTTCTCGTAGAGAGTCGATGGTCGCGTGCTGCTCCTCCAGCTTTTGAGCTATCGTCTGCTCGTGGGTGAGCTCGGTCATGTGTACCCCCGCCGACGCGTCCTGACTCGAGTGTGAGGTTTAGGACGTGGCTGCCGCCGAATGAACTTCGTCCTCACCATAGGAGGGAGGACTAGGGTAGAGTAGTCAAACCCGATGCTCGCTCCCTTGTGACTACGGGTTCGCTGGTATATGCCGTCTTGGTTGCGTCGGGCGAACCAAGGGTTAGGCCTCAGGACGGAGTCCGAATCCAGAGAGTCGGAGAGTACCCCTTTACCCTTGTTCGTCATGTTGACTGTGGCGGACGGGAGTTCTAGGTCGTCGGCAACGCGTCCTTTTTGGTGACGATGCTTTCGACGGGAGGTCCTCCGCCGTGACGTTTGTTGAGAAAGTCTCTCAAACACTGAAGGCTTCGCCGTTCCTATGCATTGGCAGTCGGTGAGTACCGTGTGGATGAGCCTCTCGCAATGGCACTGAGGGCTCGCCTCATGTATAGTGCATTTGCGAGTTAGATATTCTCGGAGATCTCCTGTGGGTGGTTGGTGACAACCCCCAGTATCGGAAGGATCGTTTGGGTGTGTACATGAGAGACCTTTGGATGTATTCTCTAGCGTACGCTGGGCGGAATGCTGTGGTGTTAGAGTTAGGCAATCTCACCTTGACGGGCGAGTTTTCGCGTTTGGGCGAACTCCAGTGTGTAGGCGAGTTTCAACCCTTCGTTTGAACGAGCGGGCTTGCGAAGTGTCGCCTACTTCCTTATCTTTGCGTTTATCCGCCAAAAGATTATGGCGAGGCTCGCTAGCCTTTGAGGATTCGCCTATTCTGATAGGCCCACTCGCCTGGGGTGGTTTATTCGCGTCAGGGATGTGACCTGAGAAGCGAAGCCCACTTGAGCGGGTGACCCCGCCCTTTTTGGTTGGCGCTCCTGATTTGGAGGGCCTTCCGACATTGGGCGAGTTGCCCTCTCGTCTGGCGCTTTTTGGGCCTGTATGGTAATTCAGGCCGTTGTGTGAAGCGGAGGTTTGAGCTTCTTGTCCGTCAAACATTTGCTGTCGCTGTTGGCTAGCTCTTCCAGCGGGGAGAGCATCTGCGCGGGCTGTGGCAGTGTGGCTTGTGCCGGAGTGAACCGATGTCTCCTTCGTGACGGGTGTTACCGAGGGTCGTTTGGCGACCCCTCTAGTAGACCCTCCCTTCATACTCTCGATCTGGGTCTTGGCCTCGAGAGTGTTTGGGATGGATTTCCGCGTCGAGACTTGGGTAGAGCCTTCTGGCGCGGGAGCTTTAACCGTCTGAGGTCGGCTCCTTAGCACGACTCTGTGGCGTTTGTGGGACGCTTCGCCACCGGAAGAGGAGGAAGACAAGTACTCTTCGTACTTGGCCTGGTCAAACTCGATCTCTAAGGACTCCACCGTCATCCCAACAGCAACCTCGTCAAACTGAGCTACCACCATTTCGTTTGAGGAAACAGCTTCTCCCACTGTGGTCGCCATCTTTTGTAGGTGTAAATTTTGATCTCCCGAAAACAGGGAACTTCGTTTGTATTGATAAGAAGGCTTATAACAAACTAATAATCAAATGGTTACAACAGAAGCAGAGGGGAGGCCCTCTTTGTTTAATCGTGGGGACTTTAAGGTAGCTACAGGATGCTTCGCTCGGTACTCGTGCCGAGTTTGCCTCCCTTGGACGATTCGACCGAGGTTGTTGGAGAGCTTCAGTACTCAGTAGAAGCTCAAGGTGAAGGAGTTTGTCTCTTCTGGCTCGCCGGCGATCAGGGCTCGAAGCTAGGAGATGACGCTGTAATGCAAGGATATGCAGAAAGCCTCTTCCTCTCTTGATTGATCAATCGATCGATCGATCCCAAGTTGCTGAAAGAAGCCTTTTAATAGGAGAGAGACAGTTTGGCTGTTCCTAGAATTATGGGATGTGACCATACATTGTTCAGAGACATTCTGCTATTCCTCTGTGCTGCCAGCGGTCATTTGAGAAGTCGCATGTTGCGTCACGTCGCGTAGGAGTAGGAAAGCCCCTCCTCATACCCGTGATAGCGGCTGCCAGATGCTTGAGTGGATCTGACCAGCTCATCGAGCGCCGACGGCTCTTGCTCCCGGTTTGGACGAGTGAGGTAAGCAGCATTTATGAGGGTGTAGGCTGCTCTGGTAGCTATCTGCTTACCCGTGCTGTGAGCCACCGAGAGGCCATCTGACGGTCCTGGGGTCTTGTGCCTTCTCTCCTCTCCCTATGTCTTGATAGAGGCGTGAGAATGGACGTCTCGTGTCTGAGTGGGCTCCAGATAGCTTGCTGCGCGCCGACGGCTTCGATTTTCCATTCTGATGGGTGAGGTGACCCGCATTTATGAGTATGTAGGCCGGTCCGGCGCCTGTCTTGTTCGCTTGAATTGTGGGCGGCCGTCTGACGAATCTGGAGCGCTGTGCTCCCTCCCCACGCATCGCGGGAAGTAGGGAAGGTTTGTCCCTGAAAACCCGGCTTTCGACTCACGTAGGTAGACGTGGCCCTCTGTGGGCGGGTTTTGTATATAAGGGCGGATTTAAACCCCTACGAGCGGATGAGGGCGGATTCGAACCCCTGCGAGCGGATTTGGCTCATGAGGGCGGATTTGAACCCCTGCGAGCGGATTTGGCTCATGAGGGCGGATCCGTTCTACTAGTGGGTCCAAGTGATTTGGCGCGTGAGGGCCCAGGTGTGCTGTCGAACCCGTTTCATGGCTACACCCCACTCTTCGTCTCCGTGGATGGTCTTGACTTATGGGCGAATTTGTTTGCTAGTCCACCGCGGTAATTTTTACCGTCTACAACTAGCCCTTCCCTTGGGGTTGGTTGAGATGCTACTCGCTATTGCGCTTTTGACGCTCATTGTTTCCCCACTTTTAGGTAACGAGTCAGGTGCACGGAGAGCCGTAGCTTGATGGATTTGCTCTAGTGACTACTTATAGATATTTTATTAGCAGATTATGTTTAGGACTCCACGACGACTTGGTTTATGAACATTGAGATGTTATTTCTAGTTTTGTAAAGGCAAGGTGCCTTATTGTCATGTCCTTTGTTCTATGTCGAGTCAGTTGTACTCAGTTCAGATATTGTTCCTTTTTTAGAGATTCATTTGATTTATATCAGTGATGGTTATTTCTTTCAGAATATCTGTTGTTTAATATTTCTACCGTACACTTTCTTTTGCCTGTTTGTATCTACACCCGTTATTGATTCCACTAGATAGATACTTATTGTGATGGTAAAACATATTTTTGCACGGTGTAGTGCATGGCAGGTTTGACATTCTTGGTTTCACCTCAGACTACAGCCTTGTTGAAACCAGGGGCGTTACACTTATTTATGTTCCGATTCCCTAGTATTTTGGGAAACGGGGCGTGACAAATGTCATCGTTAAGCTCAATTCCAACCAACCTCTAACGAAGGATCTTTGTGTAGAATACCTAACAATCAAATGTAACCACTTGACAAATGTTGTTAGGAATTGTTTGTTAATCATCAAAACTTGATTAGATAGTAGGCTCATAAACATGAGACATAACACCGGGGTGTCTGGGCTAGGCTCTCCAAGCCAAATCGGGATGGGTTTCAGGATGTATATTTTATTTTATTTTTTGATTTTTTACTAAAAATTGATTAAAAATTAGGTTAACCTTATTATATTTATATAAGTATGTATTAGTATATATTTAAATATTACTATATTAGTATATAGCTATATATTATATGTAAGTATACATTAGTATATATTATGATCATATCATACTACAATTATATATAGTATACATTAGAAATATACATGTAAGTATATATAAGTACACATTAATGACAATATACACTTATATTTTTATTTATATATATATTTTTATATATATATATATATTAATGACCATATCACACTATAATTATACATAAAAATATAAAAAATATATAATATATTTAAAATTAAAAACCGAACCGGACTGGGCCTGGGTCGAGCTTCAGCAACTCAACCCGAACCCGGGCCCGGAGCCCGTCGGCCTGGATTTTTCGGGCCTTACCCGGGCCTGACTGGGTCTGGACTAGACACTGGTCGAGCTCGGGCCCCAACCTGAACAACCCTAATTCCACTTGGTATTAAATTAGGTTTTTCTCTTATCATATGATGTGGGACGGTTAACTGACAATTTCGTGGAGGATTCGGACAATCATGATCTAAATTCAAAATTTATACGTATTATTAACTTTCGCAAAGAAATAATCATATTTTCCAACCCATATGCAGATTTTGACATATTATATATGTAAATCGCCTATCTCGATGAGACGAAACCAACTATATTGTTAGATTTTTAAAATCTCATCAGTAATACATAGTTTTGGTTGAAATCTAAAAATAATTAGCTATTAGTTTATTTTTAGTAATAAACTTGGAGTCTATTTAGATTAGGAAATAATTCAATTTTAGAGTCAAATTAGATTAGGAAGCAAATTCATTTTTGATTCATGATTTTTTTTCCTCTATTATAGGAAGTCTTTTTAGGATAGAATTTAATATTTTCTATTTCTTTGTAATTCTAGTCTTACTAGGAGTCTTATTTATTTTTCTATTTAAGAAGAGTCATGTAACCCCAAAGGAGAATAATATTTTTTTCATCAATAAAATTTCTCTTTTAATATTTCTTCTTGGATTCGTAGATCATTCTTTGTGGATTCAGTGAGCATCCTTGGTGGATTCTGAGGTTTTTTACTTCTGCGCTGCGTTAATAAGTATCAGAGCAGGTTCCTCTGATCCGATGGCAGGCGATTAAACCCCTATTTCTCGAACTAAGTTCGATGAGTTGAAGACTGATGTTAATCAAATGAAGACTATCATAGAACGACTTGTGTCGATGGTAGAGCGTCTGAACACGGTAGGAGTTTGAAATCGCGTTAATGGTCGCCAGTGACGTGATTCGCCTCCACAGGATGAATTCAATAGTGACAATGACCCTAAGCAAGACCTTAGAGCATGGAAGAGCACTAAAGAAGCAATAAAGAAAGAAGAACCACCTCCAGAGCATAATATTTTTCGCACGAGATACACTGTGATGCAGAAGGTTTGTGATGTTATCATTGATAGTCATAGTAGCAAGAATCTTGTCTCTTAGTGTATGGTGAATAAGTTAGGTTTGAAGATAGAGAAACACCCACGTCTCTACAAGTTCGACTAGATTCATAAGGGCAATGATGTGCAGAACGATGAGATGTGTCGGGTACCTTTTTCTATCGGTCACACCTATGTTAATGATGTTTTGTATGATGTGGTCGAGAATGGATACTTGTCATATGCTTTTAGGTAGGTCAAGGCAATTTGATAATGGAGCTACCTACAGAAGTAGAGACAATGTTTATATCTTTAAGAAGGATGGACGCAGAATTGTACTTATGCCTCTTATAGAAAAGGAGCCATCTAAGATAAAGACCACTGAGAAGAAGAGACTCTTGGTGACAAACAAAAAGGCTTTAGGAGCAAACTTGAAGCAATCTGAAGAGGTTTATGACTTGGTTATAACTAAAAAAGAAGAACCTGCTCCTATCAAAATTCCTCCTAAGGTGCAAACACTCATTATGCATGAGATTCATGATGCTGATGGGGATATGATAGTGAAGATAGATAATATGCATGATATTTTCAGAGATGTTATGAGCGATATTGCACATATTAATGATGTCCTGATGGAGGAGAAGGATGAAATAGAGAGTGAGAAAATTGATGGTATGTGTGAATTGCTTGGTGGAGGGCTCGACGTAAAGAAGATGAAAGAATTATGTCTGGAGTATGTGGGAGAAAATTCTTATTTGGAAGCAATGATCATCAATAATTTCAACAACGATTAGATGATACCGTCGACACTAGAATATGGGAAGAAGCAGGGAAAATATTTGGAAGAGTTTTTTAAGTCAACTATAGAACCACATGCCGCCAATTACACACACATATCATGGGAAAGATTCAAACATAAGTTTGATACAGAAGAAGTCCTAGCAGATGAGGTACAAGAACAAATGGAGAAAATCAACGCTTGTATTTTTTTCATTTCTTTTGTAATTTAGTTAGATTTATTTTTGGGAAAATTACTTTAAGGCCCCAAAAATGGGAAAACAATGTGGCCTAGCCCCC